>APFE030393993.1:0-55645 GCA_000404065.3 Pinus taeda
GGCAGAATATTAGATATAGGACCTCATTCAAGGGTTAGAATAAAGAAAATTTTGCATTGGATAGAAACGAAAATAAGGGATAAGGAAAGAAATCTCAATCCAAACTTGAATCCAATCAAGGGGCAAGAAGAAAGATTCGTCGAAAATTAAATGCTTCCATTCTCATGAATTCAGGCACTATGCCACAAAGTTTCCACACAAAAAGGAAAGCAAGAAGACCTCAGGAGGAGTAGTAGGTGAAGCCTTGGCTTCACAATTCAAGCTTGAATTTACCCCCATGGCATGCATGGAAAGCACATTGATAGGGAGTGTTTGGTGCTTGGACTCAGGTGCCTCGTTCCACATGACATGGTGTAGAGACTTTGTCAATGACTTAGAAGACAAAGATTTGCAGATGCACATTGAGATTTGGGAGAATGAAAGGTATAGCTTGACCGGGGTTTGTATAGTCACATTTCAAAGGGATTTAGTCTCCCTGCTAGGCTCAAGGATGTCATGTTCATTCTAGACCTAACGAAAAATCTCATCTCTGTTGAAGTTTTGGAAAACTGTGGTTATGGTGTGATCTTCAACAAAGGAAAGAAATTCCTCTGAATGGCCATGGGATAGGTGAAGTAGATCAAGGTTCATGGGAAGAATATGTACAAACTAGATGTGGAAGACGTGATGCATTAAGAACAAAGGTGGAGAAGGTGCAGATTCATGATGTTAGTGAACTTTGGCACAAAATAATTGGCCATTTGCATCATGGCTCCCTAAAGATCATGCAACAGATAACCACATGCCTCCCCAAAGGATCACTTGAGCAGTAGGATGTATGAAAATTATGTACTTTGGGGAAGTACACAAAATCCGTATTCCATGAGTGGGACAGAAAAACACATGCAGTCCTAGAAAGGATCCACTCTGATGTCTTTGGACCTTTCTCAACTGCCTCCATTGGAAGGCATAAATATTTTGTCATTTTTATTGATGACTTCTCATAGAAGTGTTGGATCTTCTTCACGAGTAAGAAGAAGGAAACGTTCTCCAAGTTTGTAGAGTTCAAGGAATTGGTTGAGAAAGAAACTGACACGAAGGTGAAAGCTCTTAGGAGTGATAATGGAGGTGAGTATGTGTTGAATGAATTTAATTTTTTTTTATGAAAAGGAAGGCATTTGACGAGAGTTGATAGCACCCCACAGCCCACATCAGAACGTGGTGGCTGAGAGAAAGAACTGTAGCATTGTGGGAGAAGCAAGGGCGATGTTGCATGACCAAGGCCTACCTCTGCATTTGTGGTCCGAAGCATGCAACACAACAGTCTATTTGCAAAACCAGAGTCCTCATCAGATTCACAACATGATTACACTGGAGGAGGCTTTCTTGGGGAGGAAAAAGGATGTGTCACACTTCAGGATTTTTGGAGCCTCTGTCTACTACCATGTCTCCAAAGAATCGGGGAAGAAGCTAGAGCTGACAAAAAAATTAGGGGTATTTGTGGGTTACATGAAAACTCCCCACAACTAGTGTGTGTACTTTTCATCCCTTAGAATGACAGTTGTGCGAAGGGATGTAAAATTTGAGGAGGAGAAAGTGATGTGGTGCTCTCTTGAGAGGGAGCTTTACATACCACTAAGAGAGGATATTTTAGCTCCAAAGGAGGAGCCTCAAGAAGTTGTGGAGTAGCCACAAATTGAGGAGCAGAGAGTGGAGACAACCACTACAGAATAACCATAAAGAGAAAGCAGGAAAAGAACCATGGAAGCTGAGAGACTTGTGCAGGATGTGAGGGATAATGTGGGTGCTCCTTCAAATTTATGTAGACAGAGACAGTCACCAGATCGGTACACTAGCTACATGGCTCAAATCAGTCAGCTTGTAGAGACAAACCCATCCTCCTTTGAGGAAGCAGTAGAGAAACATGCATAGGTTGATGAAATTGGGAAGGAATATGAATACATAGTAAAGAACAATGTCTGGGAAGTGGTCCCATGACAAACAAATAAATCAGTTGTCAGTTTGAGATGGATCTTCAAGGTTAAGCAGGCAATAGACATAAATATAGAGAAGTATACGACCATATTTGTGGCCAAGGGGTACTCTAAAGTTCAAGGAATTCACTATGAGGATATCTTTGCTCCTGTAGCAAGACACTCATCCATCAGGTCAATTCTTGCTCTGGCAACATAGTTGGTGTGGAGGATCCACTAGATGGATGTAAAAATAACATTCCTCAATGGAGTTATTGATGAGGAGGTATACATCAAGAAACCAAAAGGATTTAAGACTTTTGATCAAGAATCTCGTGTGTGCAAACTCAAACGAGCATTGTACAGTCTCAAACAAGTACCCTATGCTTGTTACACTAGGATCTATAGCTATCTCACTAGTTTGGGATACACCAAAATTGAAGTAGATGCAAACCTCTATCATATATTGGTAGAAGGTAAATTGTTCATTATTGTCTTATACGTTGATGACTTGATTTTAACTAGTGATGAACAACTAATCAGATCTTGCAAGGAGGACCTTGAAAGAGAATTTGAAATGATGTACATGGGTCTCATGCACTACTTCCTCGGATTGGAAGTATGGCAAGGTGATGGAGAACTCCTTATCTCTCAAGGCAAGTATGCAAATGAGATATTGTATAGATTCTGGATGGAGAGTTGCAAACCCATGGAGACACCTCTAGTGGCAAACTAGAGGAAGGAGGATGTCACTTAGGGTGAGGAAGTGGATGCTACGATTTATCGACAGCTAGCGGGTTCACTAATGTACCTTGTCAACACATGACTAGATATGTGCTATGTAGTCAACCAGCTGAGCCAAGCAATGGTTAGGCCAACCAAATTATTTTAGAGGGCAACTAAGCATGTTTTACGATACCTCATAGGCACTACCCAGTTTGGACTATGGTAGAGACTGACAGAAGGAGTGAAGCTGCGTGTCTTCACAGATGAAGATTAGGCGGGGAGTCCATTAGACCGAAAGAGTACATCAAGTGCAATTTTTAGTGTTGGGTCTGTAGTTGTTTCCTGGTACAATAGGAAGAAAAGATTTGTGGCGTTGAGCTCGACAGAAGCAAAATACATGGCTGCAAGTCAAGCAACATGTGAGACGATATGGGTGAGAAAGATATGTGTTGGATTGTTTGGTTAGATGATGGATCCAACTGTGATCTACTGTGATAATCAGAGTTGCATCAAGCTCTTTGAGAATCCTATTTTTCACGATGGATCCAAGCATATAGATACATGGTATCACCATTTACAGGACTATGTAGAGGCAGAAAATGTTGTTGCACTACATTCCGACAAAGGAACAAGATGCTGACATTTGGACAAAGGCCTTGTTAAGAGGAAATTTCGAGTTCCACAAGCACAAGAAAGAGGTGGGTGACAATCCCTTTCTTACTGAGAGGGAGCGTTCAAAAATGTAGCAAGAAATTCTCAATTTGATTTTGCCTTCATTAAATTGAGAAAATTCGAATTTCCACAACAATAAATAACTAGGATGATGTTAACTTGTGTGACATGGCTTGTGTCACCCAGTTCACTCAATAAACTCAAGTTGTAGGAGTTAGAGTTCAGTTAAGCATGTGTGATTGCTAATTTGTAGAAATCAAGGTCAGTTATCTAAGCTTGTTTTCACTGAAACTCATTCTAACTATTGAAGGAACTAGTGGAGGGTCAGTTAAGCAGTGGGACTTCAATCAAACTCAGTGATCATCCAGTTAATTCATCAAGCAGTGAAAAATATCTAGTGCATGCAAAGAATTTGAGTTCCCAGGGATTGGTGGAGATTCCAAGGCGATGTAACATCAGTGGTAGTCTAGTCTTGAGTATAAAGGTGTTGCATGCAGTCAAATGACCAACCTAAGGAATTGTGCAATCCATTTTGGAGGAATTCCTAAGTAATAGGGGCATAATTCCTCAAAGAACAATGCAAGGAATAAGAGCTTAAGCAGAGGCAGAAATTGACTAAGTCTAGGTTAGAACCTTTATGTGAGTAGAGAGATAGGTTATGCACTTTCATGTTGTGCTTAGTTGAGCAAAGAAATTGTAATGCATCTATATTCATCATATTAATGCAAGCAGACATTTGGATTTCTACTAGATTGTTTTCCCCGGAAAAAAAAATACCATTTGCATGTGTGTGATTTCTTATTGCATGTCTAAAAATTTTGTTCTAAATTGTGAATTAATGTTCACAGAGTAGTAGATTAAGTCTGTGTCTTGTGATTTTGGTTAAAAATTCATGAGAAATTGCAAATATACATCATAATTTCTATAAACCCCCAATTTCATTATTTGTTTACCTATCAAAATTTTTCCCATTTGATATAAAAACATTTCTTAAACATCTATTTATATTAATTTACATAAATATTTTATAAAGAACTATTTTATTTCTATAAACTTTCATATTTTTAAGGTTAACCATTTCAAAATATTTTAATTAACTCTTTTTTATAATTTATATTAATAAAATTACAATGAATATAAACAATTCATTTTTATTTTGATTTTTAAATTCCATGAATAAACAAAATATTTACTTACCTTTTTAGTAAATAAATTTTAAATTTATTATAAAAAGATAATTAAATGCTAGATGATGAATTGTTTTTTTTTTTTCCCAATGTTCAACATATTATATTTAAAAAAATTGTTCACATAATTTATTAAATTAAGAGACGATATAACCATTTTTTAAAAATATATTTTAAATATTTTTTAATACTTCTAATTAATTAATTAATTTATATATATATATATATATAGTGGGCTAAGAATATAAAAATAACCCAGACCATATAAGATACCAATGAGTTGAGATTTCAATTTTTAATTTCAATTAGATTCTGATTTCAAAGTCAACATTTATTATGTCACTATAATGATATTTAGTGATGATGTTGGGCTAATATTTTAGTCTGTACATTAAAGAAATAAAAAGAATTTCAAAGTTATATTTTGGTTTATTACAAAAATTAAGACTGACGTACGCTTTCCGCCAGCGCTAGGGCTACGTGGATAGAGGCATTACGTCAGCTTTTGTGGGATGTACTGTGACGGGTTGGGTTTAACACCACATTCTCATGGTTATTCGTAATCGCTTAGTTTAATAAGTGGAGGAGTTATCTGGAAATTCTGGTCATATTTAAAAAAAAATTGGTAAGGATTTTTGTAAATTCAAGTTATAGTTGTTAAACTTCAAAATTTTAAGAGTCTTAAAAATTTTGATGGTGCTAAATCCATTTCCATTATCAAAAACATGATTCAAATACAGTCTTTACAAAAAAATTTAAACTTTTTACCTAAATTCCAACCACTTATAATTATCAAAATATTTCCTCCCAATCGATATTGCCCTCCCCTTTTTCTTTTAATAATCCATTTTTCTTTGGATTATATTGTGTAGCACCGTGATTCTTTTAAGGCGTGGGATGTTGAATTTTGTGAGATGTCATATCTAAGCTTTCTCCGCAATTATTGATTAAGAGTTCATGTCGGGGATCGTGGAGAATTAACGCCAAATATATAATTTAAATATAATCTTCATATAATGGAGTGATACCTCTCAATATCATTATGCTTACTTGATTAAGTCGTGAGTATATTTTTTTTTGTTTATGATTTCACTTACACGTTAGACTCTTTTTCACATATTTTCTAATTTTACTTTTAATGAGCTTTGCATTAAATATTTTGTTAATTTTCACAAAAAAAAAATAATATTATATGAATTAGAAATATTTTTAACAATATTTTGGAGGTTGTGTAATTGTTATATGGTTTATAGTTTTTACTATGAATATGGTGGATCATTTTTTATTAAATCATAATATTTTGTTATTTGAAATGCATTTTTAATATGGATTTATAAAACAATGTCAATTATAAAAAATATAAATTTGTATAGTTATTTACTTTTATATGAAATGATTCAAGATAATTATGAAGAGCAAAACAGAGATTATGATTACACTCGTGTAGTAGAGATGGAATGTATTGTTTAACATTTTGACCAAGTCAAATTATATAGAAATAAAATAAGACAAAAATTAAATAAAAAAATAATATAATGTATGTAAACATGTTAACTCACTTAAAATAAAATAACAAAGTAAAAATATAAATACAAATAACTCTATAAAACATAAAAATGACCCATAATATTAACACATAGTACTGAGAATCCATGATATTGACCCATGATATCCATATGAGATATAGTTTATTTAAAAAAGAAAATCTAGTATATTTTTCATTATAGCATGCCTTAATCTAAACCCAATCTTAAATACATATAAAAAATGATGATGAAATCTACCTCAAATAATTATGAAAAAACATGAGCTCGGGGAACTATTATTATTCAATTTTGTATTTTTGTTATCTAAAATTCCATTATGAGAAATGGGATCACTCTTCTCATGTATTTTCGTATATTTCTTCAAGAATCTATTTTGTATTTTATAATGGGATCGCTCTTCTCATGTATTTTCGTATATTTCTTCATGAATCTATTTTGTATTTTTCTACATGGCTTTGTAAGGATCTTAGATTAAGTGAGAAACTCAAAATTGTGAGAGATTTTATTTTTTTAATTTTTAAGATTTTAAGGTGAAGATGGAATTTTTATTGTTTTATATAATATTATTTTTATTTTGATAAATGTTTTATATAATAATTTTTTTTATTATTAGATTTTCAAAAAGATGGTTTACAAAATTCATCTCAACAATTTTTTCTCTCTCATTTCGACTAGATTTTTTGAGAATAGGGATTGGAGAATATTATAATAGACAATTTACAAACATTATTTCTGAAAGGCTTTTTAGCCTTAGAATAACTAAATTAGATAAAAAGGAAACAATAACTTACAACAACATATCAAGGAGGTGGGTGAGGGGGAAGTACAAGGGGAGCTACAAAGAAACCAACTCAATCATTCATATGGAAATCAATATGTTCCACCCTCACTTCCAAACTACGAAGGTGGTCATCGGTACGGCAATGGTTGTGTCAGAGGTTGTCCAACTCCTCCAAAATTTCATTTCGGCTATATTGAATGTTATTAAAGTAGGCCATAATTCCATTTTGGTCTTCATACCTGTGGTCCCTGAGAATATCCATATTAATTTGTATGCATAAGAGTTGTTCATCAATAGATTCCATGGTGGCAGGAGCTACTACATGACTAGGCGAACAGGCTGGAGAAAGAGCTTCAACGTCCTCAATGTCCCGACTAATCGAATTGGTAGTTCTCTAAGATATATATAGTCTTGCTTGGGATCGTACCACAAGACCTATGGGGACCAAACTTCCCAGCCTAACCATTGGACAATATCCACGGGGCTATCCACATTTGTATTCTCTCAATAGTTTCTGATGCTATTTACGTGTAATCATACATATTTGGTGTAAAATTTTCCATGCAGTTAAAAATATTTATTTTCCACATCAATCTCTTCCAATCCATGCAACAATTAAGTTTTGATATTAAAGAATGTAATATTTATGCCAAGTTTTAAAAATAGTGCTTCTATCACCGAATTATGAACTAATGTCCTACACTCTTAAAATTTAGCGTAATTTCATTTTCTTGCATGTAGTACATTAACCTATGGACACCAAAGTCAACAATATGCATGTTCAGAGATTAGTGGTTCATGTGTACACTTACAACCATAAATAACAACCATCACTAAAATCATTGTTGAATATGCATTATTGGTTCATGTGTAGACTTACAACACATTATTAGTTCGTGTGTGCACTTACAACCATAAATAGCAACCATCACTAAAATCATTGTTGAAACTATTGTGGAAACTAATTAAAGTTGCATAACAATAATTATGTGTGTATAAAAGCCACGTGGTGGCTATGTGCAGAAAAGAAAAAAACGCAGTGACATTACTACCACATGGCTCTTGTATAATTATATGAACATGTGATTATAGACGGAGTCGAGCTTTGGTAATTGTATCATATTTATGTTCTTCTTTGGCATCATGGAGAAGTCTCCTTAACCAAACTGCGTCACACATTGTTGCACACATTGGTTGATACTCTACTTCTGCTGAAGACAAGGATGCAGTATTTTGCTTCTTGCTGCTCCATGAAATGATCCCGGACCCAATGTTAAAATCATAACCTATTATGGATTGGCTGTCATCCAGATTTCTGGCCCATTCAGAATCTGAAAAACATTTCAATCTAACATCAAACGAATCAATATATTTAATTCCAAAGTCTAAGGTTCCTTGAAGATACCTTAAGATGGCTTTTGCTGCCACCCAATGATTCACAAAAGGTTTTGACATAAACTGGCTCAAAACACTGACTACAAAAGCTAAGTCTAGTCTAGTTGTAGCCAAATAAATTAGACTCCCAACTAGATGCACATACAGTGTTTCATCCACCTCCTTAGAACCATCATCATTCCGAAGTTTGACATTCTGATGCACTGAGGCAACTTTGTACTGATCCATTCTAAACTTTTTCAATAAGCTCCTGACATACTTTCTTGAGACAGAAAAGTCTGGCCATAATCTCTCCAGACTTCAAGACCCAAACAATAGTGTAACTCTCCAAGGTCTTTCATCTCAAAAACCTGTGACGTTTGCACTTTGATTTCTTTAATGAGCCCATCAACATTCGCTGTAATATTAAGATCATCTACATATAAAGAAATAAAAAAAAAATTCCCCATTTCATTAAACACAATATACAGATTTGGGTCGTTCTTGCTCCTCTTATAACTATATTGTAAGAAAAATGAGTTGATTTTTTCATACCATGACCTAAGTGCCTGTTTTAAACCATACAATGCCTTTTTTAATTTGCAGAGTAAATGCTCCAGACCCTGTTTTATCAACCCTTCGGGTTATTTTAAATAAAACTCTTCTTTCAATTCTCCATTTAAAAATGCATACTTCACATCTAGTTGGTGTAGACTCTAATGATGTTTTGTAGCTAAAGCTATCATCATTCTAATAGTGTTTAGCTTAGCTACTGAAGCAAAGGTTTCGACATAATCAATTCCTTCTCTTTGTGAGTAAACTTTAGCTACCAACCTCACTTTGTATTTGTCTACACTATCATTAGATTTAAATTTAGGTTTATATAACCACTTGCAACCTATAGGTTCTTTCCCTTCTATCAATTCAACTAAATCAAAGGTTTTGTTTTTAAGTATTGACTCATATTGCTCTTCCGTGGCTGCCCTCCATTCATCATATTAACTTTCTTCTTTATAATTTGAGGGTTCAAGGGCATTTAACATACTAGCTATAAGAGCATGATCCATATATCTTGTTGGTAATTAAGTTTTCCTACTTGATCTCCTTAGTGGTGGACTTGCCTGAAATCTGTCTTGCTCATTCCTTGGTGGACTTGGCTTGCTAACTGTACCCGCATCACTTGATTCTTCCTTTTGCTATTGATGCTCATGCATGTCCCTTGTTTCATCACTTCCATCTTCCACCAGAAGGCATGTGCCACTCTTCATTTCCTTTATCACAGTTTCCATCATCAACCTTCTCATGGAATACTACATCTATACTCAGAAACACTTTATGAGTAGAGGGATTAAACAATTTATAAGCTTTAAACTATGTACAATACCCAACAAAAATGGCTTTAATGGCCTTTGAATCTAGTTTCTTCCTATCCTATTTTGGAATATGAGCAAAAATTTTTGACCCAAAAACTCTTAAATGATTGACTACAAGATTAAAACCTAATAAATCTTCGAATGGAGTCTTAAAATCAAGACATTTTGTTGGACTCCTATTCTTTTAAATACATTGCAGTTTTTATTATTTCCGCCCAAAAACCATTAGATAGGTTCTTACCTTTTAACATGTTACGTGTACACTCCACAAGGGTTCTATTCTTCCTCTCTGCAATACCGTTCTATTGAGGAGTGTGGGGTACTGTGAACCGTTGAACTATCCCATGGACCTTGCAATATTTGATGAAGCCACCCTGCTTGTATTCTTCCCCTTGATCTGAGCAGAGAATTTTGATGAACGTCCCTGTCTATTTTCCATGCTTTTGAAATCTTTAAAGTATTCAAAAGTATGACTCTTTTTTGTGAGGAAATATACCCAAGTAAATCTTGTGCAACCATCAATAAATAATAAAAATAATAGGCATCTCCTAATGACCTTGTCTGCATCGGCCCACATATATCAGTGTGCACAAGATCTAGTATATCTCTCTTCTTTCTATCTAATATTGAGTGAAAACCATCCATGTGCATCTTCTGAAGAGCACATGCTTCACAATCAACATGAACATTTTTTAAAACAGGGATACCATTGGCCATACCTTGTTTCTGAAGTAGTAGTAGGTCATGAAAATTGATATGAGTGAATCTTTGATGCCACAAATTCTCTGCAGACATAAATAAAGAAGTCAAGGCTTGGTGTGGTGCACTTCTTACATTCAACTTGTATATGCCTCCAACTCGAATACCTGATGCAATTGACTTCATATGATCCAACATATTTTTAATAACACAATAAGCCTTAAAAAATTATACCTTAAGATTCTGATATGTTATCTTAGAGACATAAATTAGATTATTTTTAATTCCTGGTACATACATCACATTTTGAATACGCCTAATATTTCCATCAGGTAACACCACAAGAATATTTCCATACCCCTTAATCTGGTACCCTCTTTCATCACCAAGGTAGATATTAGCACCACTACTGGTTTCTTTAAAATTTTCAAACCAATACATGTTTGTTACCAATCATGTGAGTGGAAGCTCCTGAATCCACAAACCAAGTTTTTGTTTCATCATTCTTGACAAAGAAAGCAGAATCAGATACAAACAATCTGATATTCTGATTCTGATATTCATCACCAAAGTGCCCTGCATGCTTCTTATGTCTATGTTGAGCTTCATCAAGCTTCTTCTTATGGGAATTCCTAGAAATGTGACCAGATTTACCACAATAAAAACATTTGATCCCTGAATCATTTCTACTCGAAGACATAACTTGAAGTGGAATTTTTTGTGGTGTACCTTCGGCTTTTTGTCCTGCGCTTTCTTTTCCTCTAAAAGGATTTTTCTTCACCATTAATGCTAGATCTGAATTCTAGGGTTTCAAAGTCATCCGCCTCTCTTCCTCTTGTATTAAAATCCATGTCAATTGCTCGAAATTGGGGGCTTTCTCCCTTGCATTAAGGCCTGTAATAAACCTCTGATAATAGTCAGTCATACCATTCATGGTAACCGTGAAGAGATCAGTGTTTCATATTGTCTCCCCTATATCATCCAACTTATTTCTCAGCTCCTTGATTTAAGAGATGAATTTAGCAACTAATTCACTCTCGTCCATTTTGATGGAGAGAATCTTGCTCTTAAGGAACAATAAACGATTTGTATTCTTTATCTCATACAAATCCTTGAGAGTTATCCAAATGTCATTTACTGATTTACACTCTCTGATGTGAGGGATAGTAGTCTTTCACTGACTATTTCAACAACACTTTTACTTTTTTCTCCCTCTTCTCCCAATCCTGAATTGTTGTAGTTGTTCTGCCTCCAGCTGTAGTCAGCTTCAATTCATCCCCATTTGTAATCGCCCATGCACTTTTCCCCTCAAACAGGGTCTACGACTTGAATTTCCAATTGGAATAATTGAACCCATCAAGCTTATTGCTCTCATTCAAGTATGCTTTTTCCATCTGATTATTCATTGTGACAGGTCTATCTATGAATTTGCTCCAAGATCCCTTCAACCTCTAGCAATTGATCAAGGAGCGAATTTAATTGCCATATATGTTAGCAATGGATAGATATCTCCAGATCTAGAGGAGCGATCTAAAAAAAATACCTCTTTCCAATAGAGGCCCCATGATGGGTGCAAATATCGAAAAACCGTAGTCTTAAACAAATAATTAAAAAAAAATCTTCGATAGATAGGCTGACCAATGCCGCCAATTCTCACCACTACGCAGGTCTCACCACGAGGAAAAATTCTTGGTTGATGCTCGATTGTGGCTTCAAATAACTTTTTGCAAGAACTAATGCTTAGGCCAACGGATTCCATGTTCAGGAAAATGACGATCCACACTCAGGAAAACAACGATCCACACTCAGGCCGACAGATTCCTTGTTGTGAAGGAGTCGTAAACAAACTGCTTACAAGGTTGTAGCCACCCGCTAACACAACCACAAGTTTGACTCTGCCACCATAGATCAACTATCTTGCTCACCGAACCCAAATTTTCCAAAACCTCTGCATATCAATCAACAATTAACGAATTCATCGAAATTCAAGACAATGTGACATCATCTCCAATGCAAATTTCCAGAGAATAAGACATGTTGATGGGTTGTGCTAACACGAAATGGTGTAAGGATGGTTTTATCAATGCGTGATCGAACCTCAAATCTGCACTGATCGCTAAAAAAATCTGATCAGTTCAACATGTCTATTTGAAAAACTTTCACGTTGCTCATGTTGGCATGCCATAACTCCTCCACCTTCCACAAATTTTCGTTCTCAATAATGTTGGAGTGGGGTTCGATTCCTTAGGCACTAATCCTAGAGATCGTCGAGAGAGGAGCATGAACGCATCCTGGGCACATTTTCACCGCACCACACGCAGGTTGGGTACACGTTCCACAATCCACGCATTAACAACGCACACAGTGGCATTAACAAATGCGAAACTATAAGATGAAAAATACCAAGATTTCAATTTGGCTGTTGTTGAAAAAAAATTCAGTTGAAGAAGCTGAGATGTTGAGAGAGAGCAAGCAAGGGTTTTGATTTCCAATGGCAGGGCAACAACAACGAGGGGAACTAGTCTTCGAGCCAATAATTCTCAACAACACTCTCGATTTCAAAGATAATTGATGCGTAAAATCCAATCTGGATCCTCACCTACGACAATTAGATGCCAAACAAAAAAAATGCAGATCACACCTTCAAGGACTCGACCTCCCAAGATACACAGGGATATAATCCCATGTATTGATACAATTTTAAATTGGAAGAAACAACATAATATATTCTTCCATAGTAAATAATGCCTCCACATTTTTAAGGCATGAATTACAACAACTAATTCCAAATCATATACATCATAATTTTGTTCATGTTTCTCTAGTTTTCGTGACTCATACGCTATGAAAACATTATCTTGTAGTAGCACACCCCCAATCCTTCTAAACAATCATCTGTGCAACCAATAAACTACCTATTTGGATATGCTATCCTTAAAATAGTAGTTGTAGTCAACATTTGCTTCAGTTTGTTGAAACTCCCTTGACACTTATCAGTTCATTCAACCTATGCTCCCTTTTTCTGTAGCGAGGTAATGGGGTAAGATAGCTTTGAAAACGCTTCTACAAATCTGTGGTAATACCCAAAAATCCCCATAAAGGAGCAGACCACTGATACATCTCTTGGAGTTGGCCAATTCATAATGGATTTAACCTTTTCAGGGTCCAATGCCAATCCTTCTTTGGAGATGATATGCCTCAAACACTGAATTTTGGGTTTGTAAAACTTACACATGCTGCTCTTCGCAAAAATTTGATGCTCCCTTAAGGTTTGTAACACCAACCTAAGATGCTCTTGGTGCTATTCTTCATTTTTAGAATATATTAAAATGTCATCAACGAAAACTAATACAAATCGGTCAAGATACTTATGAAGCACATTGTTCATTAGACACATGAAATTTACAGGTGCGTTGGTGAGGCCAAAAGGCAGTACCAAAACTTCGTAATGACCATAATGAGTGTTGAAAATTATTTTATGGATATCTTCATATTTTATGTGTAACTTATGATCACCAGTTTCCAAATCAATCTTTGAAAAAATGGTTTCCCCTCTCACTTGATCAAACAGATCATCAATCTAAGGGAGGGGTATCTGTTTTTAATGGTTAATTTATTTAGTTGACGGTAATCAATGCAAATTCGGAAAGTGCCATGTTATTTTTAACAAATAGTACAGGTGACCCCCATGGTGAAAGACTGGGTTTGATATAACCCTTATCCAGTAGTTCTTGTAATTTCATCTTCAACTCTAGTAGTTCTGATGTACTTATCCAATAGGGAGCTCTAGACACAAGGATAGTGCCTGGTGCTAAATCAATGGTGAAATCTATGTCTTAATGTGGGGGTAATCCTGGTATGTCTTTTGGAAATGCATCTGGAAATTCTCTAATGAATGGTAGGTGTTGGACACCTAATCCTCTATGGGTTAGTGTGGAAGCCAAATAGACTAAGGAAGAACAAGAGACCTTGGGATGTGGAACCCAACGGTCACACCAAGTACTATAAATGTATATCATTTGTTAATTAAAAATGTACTCTGGCATTGTGCACTATTTTAGTTGTCCTCTCTACTTTTTCACTGTCCTTCCTGCAGAAACATTACATTTACCTCAGGGTGAATCCTGTCAGCTATATTGTAGTTGCGATTTCCTGCCCAGTTCTATAGTAGCTCTAAGAGAGACCAATGGTGCCATATCAATTCCACTGAGCGCTTGCAATAATTATCAATCTACACTCAGTCCTTTCATTTCTCAGACAATGTACAAACTTAATCCCCATTCTCTATGCATTGACTCATATCCTTTGTGCAAAGTTTCAATCTATTAGTGTGTTGGTTGAATGTATATTATATCCATTAAATGCTATTAGGCTTCAAAGAATGTAGCGATGAAGTTGGGAATCCTTCAAGTTATGCAGCGATGAATAGTTTGAGCGATATGCACATTGAGCCATGAGTCATTTAGTGGGTAAAACCCCTGGAATACTATGTTAAAACTCAGACGTAATCGATTTTCCTGCATTCAGTTTTGAGTAATCTAGTCTCGTAATTTTGCACCGTAATCCTTCTCCACTATTAGAAATTTCCAGAGGCTATGTGAACACTACTTCCATTTCATCTAATGGTTTACTCTTGAATTTCAATACCCTGAACCGTGAATACCCAGAAACTACGCTCTAAGTACTGATACCGTGGATACCATCTCTATGAGCGCTGAATTTTCTACGACTTTGATTTCTTGTGAGACTATCTTTTGAGCATTGAAGCAGTCCTTGACTAGTGCATGTTGCATTGGATTGTGCATTTCTCAACCACTACTTGTCAGTTTTTCTTCATCATTGTGCATTTATGCGTTAGAGTTTCTGCACTACCATTTTCTCTTGAGACTGCTGACATATCAGTTTCTTTTCCCTAAATGCTTGTCATATTGTGGAGTTTTATTTTTGGCATTACTCCCCTAACATTTCACTACATTCTCTCAGCGCTTCAGATTCTTATGCATTATAATGCTCTCAACACTTCAGATTCTTATGTGTTATAATACTTACCTTTTTTCCATCACTACACACATCTGGCTCTGTCAGAGTCTCTGTCGAGCGTTGTAATGGTGGATGTCAAAAATATATACATATATGTCAGGTTGCACCAAAGGCTCTATATTCGGCCAACTTCCATTTCTACAAAAACCCAACACAACCTCTGTTGAATGTGGTTGCATCTAAAATATTGGGCTTTTGCTACTGTTAATGAAAGTTGTGTTTGATGTGGTACAAATAAATTGGGTTTTGAATTGAATGTGCCCAGGTCTACTCACAAAGGACTAGTTCTCGTGTCACCTGGATATTTCTCTGCAGAGAAGAAAATCGAGCATCTATCAAGGTTTTTTGTAGTGCTCTGATTGTTGGGTTTTATTAGTTTTTGAACTTGAAAGGAACAGTGGATTCAAGGATGAAGTTGTTGTTGATGATCATGCTGACATAGGTCGACATCCATGGATCAACTAAAGAAATAGTGGTGTGGCTACTATTAGCAACATATATTTTCAATTCTCTCACTGAACTTTCCAGATGATGGGTTTTGTGTTCCAGCTTTGTCAATCACCCACATAAACCATTGGGTCCACTTCATCTTGCAGAAGACGAACCACAAAGAGAACCTTATTGTGCATAAGGATAGCGCACCTCGGCTCGAGCTGATCTTTATCAACAAAGGACAAAATTCCAACATAATACTTAGGCCCAACTGACAATGAAATGATGGCATGATTCTCATCTATCAATTCCTCGAGGTTTCTGACACTCATTGGGGAACCACAGAGGTTGTCGACCTTGGACCTGTCCTCCTCATTCTTGTCCTCTTAGGGTTTCAACCATTCTTGATTGCTCACAAATTATTATTCCATCAACAAATAGTCCTTGATTCATTCGAGTTTCAATATCCTAAGTGTTTTGTGACTGGGGTGACAATGGAAAGCCATGCAGTTGCCTCTGGACCCTTCTACTTATGTTGTTTTCTACCTACACGAGCAGGCGGAGTAGCCGGCTTGTATTTCTTTTACTTCCGATCACCCGGCTTACAATCGCCCGCATATTACTACATATTTATCAGCTCGTGAAGGGTTTTTCTGAAACGGTCGAATTATGACATCAGTTCTGGGCGTGTTTTCCCTATACCAAAGGCATATATATCCTCTATTTAACAGTTCGTGTTCCTCTCTTCATCCCTGGACTGATATATATTGTATTTGTCTGATTTATGTGGCTAAATAGATTCGTGTGGCCTCAATCTTGAGAGCTGAGTCATTATCTATGTACCAGGGTAGTGTATTCCTGTAATGTAGTGCTAGGGGATTATTATTTGCAGTTGCTACTGCCCCAGTTGTGGCATTGAATTTAAAACTCATTATGGTTTTTTTGTTCAGTGTTGAAGTTCCCGTAGAGTATTAAGTATATAGAAGTTATCCCTTATTCCAAACGTTGTATGATTCACCATTCAACCAAAGCTTGGTGCAAATCGAAATTGGATCAACTTCTAATATCTTTGAAAATAAGTTAAATAAGTGTAGTTTTGAAGCTGACACTCCACATTTACAGAGTTTGATTTATTGACAAAATGGGAAGACTTTATGGATATTAGAGTTACTAAATACACTAATAAATTCTAGTGTCGAAAACATAGTCGAAATCAACAAAGGCTCTCTCTTTGAAATGCAAACTTGTCTGCAAAATGCACATGAAAAGATATAGTTTCTGCAACTAGAATCACAACTACAGCAGGAAGAATTATAGTAATGGAGTCATCATTCTGAACTTGTTTCTATTTAGAACATTGAAACAGACTCCCATAAGCAGCAAGTTGATTCAAATCCAGTGCCCAAGGAAGTAGCAAAGTCACTTGCAAATGTAGAAGTTTAGTCTGCACTTCCCAAGCTAATCATCAGACCTTGGGAAGAGTTTGTCCATAAAAAGCACAAAAAAGGTCTTAGATATGAGAAGGACGTGTCCTTTCATATTCCAGACTACTCCAAACCAATTCAATTTCAAAGTGTTGGATTTCTTCAGGATGGTTCATCTTCACCTGCTCCTCATGACAATTCACCTCCAGCTGTTCTAGATTCTGCCCCTCTTCCACATCAACAGATTGTGAAATGCCAACACTGTGACCAAGTTGGCCATCTGAAAGATCACTATTTTGATCTTCATCCATGTGAGCATTGTCATAAAACCAATCATTCTTCAAACAGATGCTTCAGAAATAAATCTCCTGCAAGAACAAAGATTCATCTTGGATGGATCGCTTCTTGGCAATGGGCATCAACAACCAAGAAGATATTTCAGTCACATGTCAAAACTTGTTCAAGAGTATTGAATAGTCTTGCAGTTGAGTTTTCTCCAAGATCTCACCTTGTATCTGACAGGGGGAAAATGATGGTCATCTACAAGCTTCAAAGCCATATCAAGCGAGCTTCAGCCACAACCTGTCACACTAGTTTCAGAGTTGTAGCCAGAGACAAAGATTCCCCTGAGCATGCCTTCAGTTCGTAATGCCTCTTCAAAGAATTTGGGACACTTCCTCTACCAGAAGACTTCATCTTCTTGCCAGTTTTGGAAGAGTTCCATGAATTGCATTAAGAATTCCAGAGTTGTTGGTCATCCTTAAACCATCACAAGTTGATACTTCCCTTTTCAGGTTGAAGTTCTCCCTTTTATGCGCAGTGAGACCTCCCTTTATTGGTTGAAGGTTTCCCTCTTCAAAACATCAGGAACACTTCCTCTAGCAAAAAACTTGAGCTTCATGCCAGAATTGGAAGAGTTCTGGGAACTGCACTAAGCGTTCCAGTGCTGGTGGTCATCCTTAAACCACCGCCCTTTATACCAACATTTCAGAGAGCACATTTAACCTAGTGTTGCCATGCATTTTTGCACATTTTGTATTACATGTCTCTTCTTGGACTCATACATAACCCTTCAGATTAAGGGGGGAAATGTTGGACACCTAATCCTCTATGGGTTAGTGTGGAAGTCGAATAGACTAAGGAAGTCCAAGAGACCTTGGGATGTGGAACCCAACGGTCACACCATGTACTATAAGTGTATATCATTTGTTAATAAAAAATGTACTCTCATGTTTTATCTTTCCTATTTGTCTTTGCTATGTGTGTGTTTAACAGTAGGGTATCCAAACCTCTTGTTTCAGTTATCTGATCATTGGTTTCCACCCGTACTAGGTACAACTGACATACTTTTTGGGCACTTCTCTTCAGCTGCAAGGTGGAAATTTGTAGAACCGACACTAGTTTTCTTTTCCCCTAATTATATTAGTGTGTCCATTATGATTAACATAGGTAACTATTTTTTCTAGACATATTATAACAACTGCTTGATTTTCTAGCCAAACCATGCCTATTAACAGGTCATCAGATCTAAAGTAAGGATATTTAGATCTGTCACGATGGAATACCCATTTAAATTCAGTAGACATTGTTTTACGTGACGACTTACCTTCCTTTTTCTCCCAGTTGCTAATTGTACCAACCATGTTGTTCTAATTTTTTTTTGTTTATAATTTACACTTTCCTACAATTTTGGGGATGATGTAACTTAAGCTAGCCCCTGGATCAATTAAAACAGACACACTAGTTTAATATAGTACCTTCAATCTCTAGCATGGTAGACTGGTGCTCAACTTATCGGTCCTCCAGTGTTGCGCTGATTCTAGGAATATTCTGAACCACATCATATACTGTATTTACCTCATGGACAACTTTAATATTCTGTACATACTTGGGATTATGCAAGTAGTACCTCAACAAGTGTGGCTCTCCACAACCCCAACATTTCAACGGTTCCCTTTCCTTTACACTGCTATTTTTTTTTACGTTCAATTCTGTGGTTTTTGAACCCGTATATGACTGTGTAGGTGGGGGTGCATTTCCTTCAATGACTTTCTTCTTTTCATGATCCCTACCAAAATTTTTGATATAGTAAATTTTTTGTCTTTTCATACCTCCTCCCCCCTTGGCACTTTCTTTACTTTTCCATACTTTACCACTTTCACTTTTAATTCGAAATTCTTGATAACATATTCTAGCTTTCTTCACCACCTCATCCATGGTTTTCGAGTTATCAAACTCAATTCTCTCCTTGTATGAGGATGGTAAATAGTTTAGGAAACGTTGTATTTTATATTTATCCTCCTTAAGGTATGGCACATACCTCAGCAAGTTCATGAACTTAGCCACGAATTCATCCACGGACAAATGTCCCTATGTTAGGCCCCTATGTAACCCCTTATTATTATTAGTACAACCCCCTTATTATATTGATTTACCCATGTAGTGCCCATATTGTTACTATTGTGCCCCATAGAAGCCCACTATTATTATTATTGTGCCCTTACATTATTATTGTTATGTAGGCTCTGATTATATAATGAGCCCTTAGACTCCTATATATAGAAAGGAGGTCTTTTCATTTGTATCATCCAAGAATTGTTCATTTATGTAATGTAAAGGAGGTTGCCCCCTCGAAGAGGCTGAATTCTAAGGCGTTGATCTATCTTTTCTATCTTTTCTTGAGTTGGTTTCATAACACCCAACCTCAATTCATGGAATTCTTTGACCTGGTCATCGTAGTAGTGTTCACTAAGATAGTGTGACTTGAATTGCTTGTGGAACTCTTACCAAGAAACTGTCTTGTTTTCTAACAACTACACACCTTTCACCTCCTCCCACCATAAAGTAGCCTTTCCCTGCAACTCATAAATAGCGAGGCATGCCTTTAAATTGGTCTCATATTCATATACTTGAAAGTACTTAATCATGTTCAGCAACCATGCTTCTGCATCCTCCTCCCTTTCCCCATCAAAAGTTTTGGGTTTGATCTTTCTAAACTCTCCTTGTAATTCCATTTACTTCTTCCCCCTATGTACTTTTTGGGTACCATAATCCGACTCCTCTCCACTTTTAGATTTTTTAGATTCTGTCCCAATCCATTTCCTTTTTAGCCCCTCTGTCTCTACCCTTTTGTGGCTAGATTTCTTGGTCTAGTCTATAATTTTTTTCTATTTCTCTTCGCTTGCTTTTAGAAGCTGATCATTGTTGTTCCTTAGCTACACTATTTCTTGTTGCAGGTTCCTTACCATATGCACAAGCTGGGAAGGTAAGGTAGTGCTATCTTCCCCCAACTCCATGTACAAATATTCCCTGTCGGTAATAGCTAGAGGAGAGTCTTCCGTCCTTGCACTGTGTTATGCTTCAACTCAGCTTCCTCTCTGAAATAGACCAACAAATATCATAATTTTCATTTTATAATAGTCCCTGTGCATTCAATAACAAGTGGTGGTTCTTCTCTTAAGCCTAGTACTGTAGCCTGGGCTCTAATACCATTTGTCACATGCCAATTGGTAACACCTTTTCTTCATGCTATATATATATATTATATATATATATATATATATAATATATATATATTAATATAATATATTAATATATATTATAATATATATAATTAATGGGTTGAATGGAATTATTTATCAAATCCTTTGATTAACCTCTTGCTACCTGATGTAACCTTCTGCAATGTCTTTATTGGTATAACCATGTCTCATACCCTTTTGTATTTTTTATGGTTGAATAAGCTTGGTAAGCTTGATGTATTGTTTAATATGGCTACCCATATGATTCATCACCACTTGATACCTTAATATTATATGCCACCTCCTATGTGTATTACATTACCCCTAAGTTCCTATGCTAACATTGCTTAAGATGTGCACTACCCTAGCCCTAAATTGCGATACTACTATTGATTAAGGTTAAGGCTGATGTGTTTGATTGCGCTCTGCAGGTGGTAGGTGCTAGGGTACATATCCCACAACTGCAAACTAACCCTCTCCACCATCCTCTCACTTTGCCCCACATGAATCCTTATGCCACGCATCCTGGGTCACATGGGCTGCTACCTCTGCCCTACCTCCTCACTTTTTCCGAGATGATTTGAAATTGACGGTCATGATCTTCGGCCAAATATCAACGGTGGAGGTTTACTTGGCCAACCCTAACTCTTGAGCCCAACAATCATTCGCTCATTGTCGACATTGTTCCACTATAGAGAGGGGAGGGTTTGGCTGTTTGGCCTGCTGTTTGACATAATTGCTCTGCCGCTGCTATGAATCCTTTCTTGGGCATGTTGTGGTCTCACGTTAGCAGTACTAGAGTCGTGGGCCTATGCCACCATCTCCAACTATGCATAGTAACCATGCTTGGAGCAATAATATTGCATCAGGTAAGCTTGTATAGTTTTTCCGAGTTAATAATTAGTCTTCCTTGCGTGAAACTCAACACTCTAATTGGTTTTTCCTTCCTAGAAATTTTGTGTGCAAGACTGGCTTAAATTCAGCTAGGGCGACCCCTAAGTCTAAAACCCCTCCAAGGAGGCACCCTTTACCACCTCGCAAATTCGATAAGCATATTTTTTCCTCAATGTAGGGCTTAACAATTGCTTTCCCCAAATTCCTCCTGAGTTTTCTAAAGTTTTTCAGAGTTACATGGTTTTTTTTCTTTTTCTTATTCAGAGGCTAGACCTGCAGAAAGTTTTAGTCTGACAATCATTACACAGGTAATACTATTTAAATCTAGTTCCTTTCTCATTTTCTTATGTACCTTACTCACTACGAGGAGGTTGAAATCGCTAATGTCTTTGCTCTTGTTGGGGTTTTTGCACGGGTAATGCCATCATTTCCCCCATTTGTGGTTCTTATGTATCATGAACATGCACGAGGGCTCTTTGACAAAGCATTCATCTCTTTCTAGGTTGGTTAATTCGTGCTCACCTCTTGTCCGACCAACTCACTTCAACCTGGGAAGAGCCCTTAAGTTTATTAGAGGAACATGTACTTGTTTATTCTAGAATCCTTATGGAAAGTGTCAAGTATGCCTAGATTTGATTCACTACTACTTAATGGACATGACTTGCAACTCGGGGGCTGACCATAGTTCCTCATCTAGGGTTTGAAATCCCAGTTGGTTATATTTTTTTCCCTAATGGCAACATTTTTAACAACTCCTCTAAGAAGGGCGATATTTTAATTTCTCCTTCTCAATGATAAATATTGTATGTGAATTTTGGATGGCAATCTCCCTGGTGTCATTTAAAACTGAATAGTTTTTTTTCCCGTTCATCATCTCTCTTTTGTTAATGCATATAATGCTTTGGTATGACTTTTATCTCTTTGTTGCATCTAATAGAAGGGTTATCCACTGCTAGATTTCATTTCTATCTTACATTCTCCTCATCCTCAAAGTTTTATTTAGGGAGTTATGGTATGTCATGATGTTATGTACAAACAATTTACTTAATGTATGCATAAACTTCGTGTGTTTTCATGCTAGAGAGTTAGCTGGTATTCTATTGATGTATTGTGATGCTTAGAATTATATGCCTACAGTTTGCTTTATAATTGGTTCTTCAATTCTTCTTATCATACTGAATGTCCGATATCCTTTTACTCATAGCATGTTTCTCTAGAAATGGTTCTATTGTCTTGTAGGCATATTAGTAATTTGGGTACATTTATATAGAATGTATACTACTTTCTTACTTAAGGTATGTTTCCCCAGTAACAGTTTTACCATAATGAAGCCATATTATGAGTTTGGTTATAGTTATATAGCATGTATAAAGCTACTGTACTTAATGCATATTTCTCATTTATGCCATACTGATAAAAAACATAAGCCATTAGGTTGATAGATACAAGATTCTTTGTAATGGTAATGTTGTGAAAAGAACATTTGAATTGTTAGTTGGCCAAAAGCTTGATTCGCTCTGAAAAATGAATTTTTTGTTACTAATAAGAATTTAGTTATTTATTTCTAAGATTCCAGACGTAATTTATAAACCAATCCGTTTATTTCCCAAAAAATCCTATTAAGCCTGTTAGAGAATCATGGTTTCGTAAACATTCTCTTCCAGTTGCAGTCTTTTCTAGCTTCTGGCCTACTTAAATTGTTACAGTTATTATCCTATTTTCAAACTCTCTCCTCTTATCTATTCACCTTCAACAATCAGACTTTACCTCCTCCCTTATTCAATTCTTTTTAATAGCCAGATTCAGTATTAGTATTTTTGTTGTTGTCTGTATGGATTTCAATCCAACAAGACTACCCTTGAGGGCGATAATGCCCACCTAAGGAACAAACTACATCAAAATGGTGTACAAGCTTCTTTCTAAAAAGGTGAAGACTGCCCCACCATACAAATCAACTATGCTAAATTCTTGGTGGTATAAAATGTTTTCCTACTTTGCTAATCCGGCCAACTCCACTCTATACTCACACTCAGATAAGTTACCACTCTTTTATACCTTTGCCTTTATGCCTACTAGTCACAGGTATCATATAATCCTACCATTACTCTAGGGAAATTAATCATACTTGTCATGATTTTGAATTATATTCACTCTTCAGGAACTATGCAACTTTTATGAAATATGACTCATGCATCAAGAAAAAATTGTCTCATTTGGAATCTTAGGCATGCATTAAAACATGTCACAATTATTTTGAAAAAATAGTATTTATGCCTCTAAAAATTATGTATTTAATATGAGAGTTAATCATGCAAAAAAGAGCATTGTAATATCTATTAAACAATATTCATGCATCAATTAAGTTATGCATATGTTCTAGAATTTATAATAAAGTTCAGATAATGTAACCAATTTAGATCCAGATTTGCAAGTTATAAACCATGGAAACAACACTAACAAAGTTCCAAGACAGTCTAGAAGTTCACCATGATATTTGCACAGATATATGATTTCTTTTTCTATCATCAAACTAACTACGCATGCAATTTCCTAACAAAACTAGGTACTCATTACTGACAGGTCTCATACTCCTTTCAAATTTCACTATCTAGCTAAAATATTCAACTTAGAATCAGATTTTTCTTTTGCATAATAGAAATATGTAATTTACTCAATAATAACCTCTAACCTTGACCACACTGAACCTTCAAACCATGGACAAATTATTGACCCCCCCCCTCCCCCCGAGCTCGAATGGCTTGCCAGTCTCAGTAACCTCTACTAAGTCTACATAATGTCCTTTCTAACATTATTCTTTCCACATATTTTTCCTTCGCAACATCCTTCCTTCCGGGGATTTGTTACCCCTTTAGCCTAGGATTTTCTTTATATTTTCCTAAAAAGCCTTCTTTTATCCCCCCGCAACACTTTTCTCTGTATTTATCCCCAACCGAGTAAATATATGTATTTTATTTGTTTAGGAATTTTCTTTTTTATTAAAATCTGATTTACTTTGGATTTAGGCAAGCATCTTTTACTCCAATGTATCCAACTTCACAATTTCCAGATATATTCAAAAATTTATTTATTTATTTAATTATATCGTTGTCTTTGATGATCAGTTGATCACCATTGTCCAACATACTAATAATAATCACACATAAAAAAAATAGTTGTTTCTACAATAAGAGGGGCCTTACAAAGATGGAATGCCAGAGAATGCACAATAAGCATGGAGGAGACGGTCGCGATCCCTAATGTTGCAATAAATATCAAGAAAAGGCCTAAGATCCTACTGTAACTACCATGCAGTGGTGCCCCATAATAGCCAGTGTGAAATCCATAATTTTGAGTCTCGGACTATCTAAGAAAGACATGTCTTCAATAATTCTCAGATCCTCCAAGATGTAGCCACTTGGATTCTTTACTTGGGGCACATGTGGGGACAAAGGAAGCACTATTATGGAGCATTGACCTTATATTGGAAGATGAAGACTCTATTAGGTAGAATCTTGATGGAAAAACATGTTGAGAGGTACAACATATTTGCAATTTTAGAGGATGTTAGAAGATACAAACGCAATCAAAACTATCATTTACGTAGGTTTTTGGAGAGGATTTCTCACTTGTAGCTCCATTTCCAGTGTAAACTAGATTCACATGTTCCTCCAAGATTAAATGATAGATACATAGTCCTAGTCACTTCTTTAGACACTTGAGTATGCATGATTATATTCAATGTTTGTTTTTGCAATGCCCTAATAGATAGTCGTGTTATGTTTGCAATACTGGAATTTTGGACTAATTACTCTATAGGCAGGTGGTCAAAAATATTTGGTTTCCTATTAGGCAAATTGAAACCACCTACCAAGTGACATATATGCTAATGATTCCTGATTGATGTACATGTTTTGCTTGAATTTTTAAGGTCACAAATTAAACATAGGAAAAAATAATAATTAAAATAAAATTGAGGTAAAATAATCAATTAAGAATTGTTTATCTTAAGAAGCAACTAGATGGATCAAATCCCTTCATAAATTTATTCCCTCTTAACCCTTAGTAAATTCAAAATTAAGATGAATCTAAACTAATATATACACAGTTGGCTTGTAATAATTTTTGAAAAATATAAATCAATCAAAATCACTTTCTAATTAAGTACGTCCAAATTAATTTATGTGAAAGCTATATATTTTTTCACACACATATAATAATATTTTAAGGAATTCTTATATATATATATATATATATATATATATATATATATTATATATATATATATATATATATATATTCTTTTTTTACAAAGAAGTTATTGGAAAAATGGTGGGTTGTCAAAACTTGGAGTCCTTAAACTGTAAATTGACTCTTGTACCTCAATTTTATTTTAGTTAGTAATTTAGGAGAATACATTACAACATTTATTCTTTACTAGGTCAAAAAAGCCTTTTGGATCAACTACCACAAGCATATAAATTAAATTCTTGGTAAAATAAAATAGGCATCAATCCATAACAAGGACAAGAGGGCAGCAAAGTCCCTCCCACTATACATAAAAATTATGTTTTGAAATTTTTTTCTTAAACAATTATAATCTACATTGGTCAATACTAAATTGTTATTGATTAATGGACAAATAAAATCCTATAGTGTTTCCTTGGAAAGGACTAAGTATTTGAGATGTAAAGTGGATAAATTAATTGATTGCTTAGGCAAAAGGACTTGCATCATTTTTGCAGTGGTCAGTGTAAGTGTTCCATTTTTTAAATCTATAGTTTTGAGGGAAAAACTAGTTTGTTGAAATTATTTCATTGTTCAAGTAATAAATTAGAACTCTAAAATTGTATACAAGAACCAAATAATAAATGCAACTACTATGATAAATTTTGTAATACTGGGTTTTGTAAAGTATTGATATATAATACAATGTATAGAAGTACAAATAATGTGAAGTACAAACTACTAAATTAAACTATGCATAACACAAGTTGTTAACTTCACTAGTATTTAGCTGACAAGTAAAGAGACTATCAATGCAAACTATCAATAATTTTATGACTGTAATTCTAATCTATCTCAATATTAATGTATCCTATCAAGAATAATGTACAATTTTATTTGCTAATGTATGCCATTAATTTAATAGTGCACTGGGTAATGTTTCTCACTATTAATGTATATGTAAATCGTTAATATATCTACATAAATAAACATTCAAGGTTCTATTAACAATACCCTCAAGCATTACTAATATCATTAAACTATTAAATTCAAATGAAATCGATAACACATTGAAATAGAATTCAATCATTACTATTATCATTAATCTATTAACTTGTAGTGAAACACACAACACATAAACCAATTTAATCTTGTATACATCTTTTATATACTCGAATTTGTTAGATTCCAAGAATTTATAGATTTCCAAGATTTTTTTCTAGTAAAAAACGTTACAGGTCATCCAAGAATTTATAGATTGCCAAGAATATTTCTTAGTCCAAAACGGTATAGATCGCCAAGAATTAGTTACAATTCAAGAATTTACATCATAGGTCACAAGTTGGGAACTTCACATACCATATTCACTTCAAAGATTCCACTGTGTTCTTAATCAAAATTGAACAAAACCAAATTTTCCTTATGAACTTTCATAAGAAGGTAGAAAAAGTCCAACCCTCAATCCCATAGCGAGCCCATCTTTTCGCCATACAAGCCTCCTTTGTGTCTTCTTAATGTCATTCTCAGTTAATTCATCGTAATTTTTTTACCTTGATTGACATTTGTTGATTGTGGTTATGTTTGACTGGTTGATATATAATCTTCAAAACATGATGGCCATGTTGATTATAATTGAATATGGTTTACTTTTGTAGAATATGGGTAACTATGATTAGTTTTTTTTTACTTTTGTTGATTTTAATTGAATTTTCTTGACTATGGTTGAATTTTGTTGATTACAGTTGATTATGGTTTATTATTATACATATAATTCCCAAAACATGTTTATGGTTCTGAATTTCCAGAACATGAAGCCCATGTTGATTGAATTTTGTTTGAGGAACAATTTAATACAATCTTTTATATAGCGTTATTATACATATAATTCCCAAAACATGTTTATGGTTCTAAATTCCCAGAACATGAAGCCCATTTTGATTGAATTTTGTTTGAGGAACAATTTAATACAATCTTTTATATAGTGAGACGAGGATTGTAACTTCCCCTTTATGACTAAATATTGAACACTTCCATGCCATTTACATTTCATTAACCGATAATTTAATGTAGACAATGAGGAAGCATTGATTAAAAGAATAAGCATTGGTTATCTTATAACATGTTTACCTAAATTACCAATATTCTTAGTAATATATTAAAACATTTCAGAAAAATTTATACAAATAATATATTGACTTTGGATATAGTAATTGTTTTATTATACCAAATACTTTAATAAAATTTAATAATTATTATTATTATTATTATTATTTTTAAAAGTTAAAAATAAACAATAATTAAATTGGATCTTTTAAAAAGCTAAAATAATAATAATATTTGAATCTTTAATTAAAATAAATATTTATTATAATTATGTTTTTAATCTAATTTCATTAATTTAGATTTGATTTTGAATTTTTTTAATCTTATAACATATTTATCTAAATTGTCAATCTCTTTCTTAGTAATGTATTGAACATTTCAAAAACAACTAATACAATTACCATATTGATTTTCAATAACGTAGTTGTATTAAATATATTAAATACTTTAATAATGTTTAATAAATACTTTTTAATGTGTTAATAAAATTAAATTAATATAAAAGAAAAATTATCATCCATTTTAATAATAAATTTAATAAATAAATTATATATACATATAAATATTAGTACATTGGCTATTTAAAGAATAATAAAAAATTACTTCACTCACTAACTTATAAATGTTATCCATATTAAGCTTTAAATATTCATAATAAAATATAACAATTATTTAGTTGCCTTTGGTTGACTAATGTACATATAATTTCCTAAAGAAGATGCCCATGTTCACTATAGTTAATTATGGTTCAAGGATTTCCAAAGCATAATGTTTGTGTTGACTCTATTTGACTAAATTTTGTTGCAGGAACAATTTAGTACAATATTTTGTATAGTGAAGCATGAACTCTAACTTACCCTTTATGGCTAAACAATAAGCACTTCCATTCTCTTTACTTAGTTAAGAATTTTTTCAAGGAATAAACATTATTTATCTTATAATATGATTAACATAGGCAATGGGGAAGCATTGATTCAAGGAATAATCATTTTTTATCTTATAACATGGTTGATCTAAATTGTCAATCTTAATATATTTTTTTTAAAGGAACATATAGCATTTTCATTATACTATTTGGAAATGGGCCAGGTCCCTTACAAAAAACAACAGACTTGATCTATTTGTATCTCTCCTTTCATTACAATGAATATGGACCTTCTTGCTATCCCTATTATTTACATGTGTTCTATTTATAAAGCTATAGCTTTAGATTCTCCAAAAAGTGCCATTATAGACTATACAACAATATAATTGCATATATATAAAATAAAAGTGCTTGTAGCTTCTTTCTGTCTCGGCATCATCACCCGCAGGCTCGCCCATAGACGTGTTCAAGTTCTCTGGTTCGTTCTCTTCTTCTCCTTGAATCTTCATAGCAGCAACATAAACTTCATCATCATCACCAACTAGAACCTTCACAGCATCATCCTCACTGCAATCAACATTGGTGGCTGAGGGATTTCCAATTCCAAACACCTCCTTTAAGACTCCCACCGTAGTCATCTCCACCTTGATTTCTATATTGTCAATCTTTTGTTGTACGCTCATAACACCAATTCACAAACCTTACATTGTTTTCTGCATAAACTCCTAGTCTTTACCTAATCTAGGCAACTAAGCATAAATGATCACCATATTCTCGTTTAATCCTTTGACGATTTCCTTTATCACATGTTTGCAGTAGCCCTAAATTAGGCTCTCCATGCAATCATTCCCCATGCGATTTCCTGACCCCGAGATCCCAGAACCAGAACCACCCCCACTGACATTCCTTGTTGATGACATTTTTACAACAATTCACTTCTGCACAACGAAGAACTTGTGATTTACTGACTGGAGCCAGCTAAGGTATATATCGATTTGAGCCATCCTGACATTCCTCTCCACCCTATCTTTCATAAATGTGGAATAGTGCAGGGTCTTATCAATTGCTATACCTTCCATGTTTCTCCCCGTCCAAGACCAAAAGCTTGCATCAATGGTGATATATTTCCCCGATGAATCAGTTATATTGTATAAACTAGCGACGATTTGATGCCTCATCACACACGTGTCATCACACATGACCTTTCCTCCACCGAAACCACAACTGTGAGTTAAAATACCACCTACCATCCCAATATCCAAGAAGTGAAGGTACCTAAAATAATCATCCAACATAACTACCACCACACAGAGGCGCCTATGGAAGTAGGCCTCCTTAACTGATTCCATAAAGTTCTGACGACCCATACCCCCAACGTACAAATTCAACCGGAAGCCATCAGCTAAGGGATGGGACACAATGATATGTGGTGATTTATGAATAATATACCAAGTCCTAATATAGCCCCTGCATTTTCCTGAATGTCTACCATCTAGTTGTTGGCTCGCAACACGTGGAATATATTAACATTATCAAATATTTTCAACATATATATTATTCTTACCATGATTGAAGAAGTTTCATCTACTAGATGGGAGCCACTCCTGACAAGCTTAATGCGTTTTTGAATGATTAGCTTGGAATTTCCCACTATGCTCAAGGATTTGACACCATTGTCCAAACATATTTTTAATCCTTGCCATAATGCTAATGCTTCTGCTTAGTTGTTAGAGGTGACCCTAAGTCCCCAAGCATAATTGACTTTTGTTTTTTCTTCAAGGTTGATTATGACCCCTCCCACTCTAGCCTCCTCGCTAAATTGTCAATCTTAATCTCATTAGTAATGTATTGAAACATTTCAATAACAACTAATAAAAGTAATATATTGGTTTTCAATATTGTATTTATCTTAAATACTTTAATAAATAATTTTGAATATGTTAAAAACAATTGAAAAAATTAAATAATAATAGTATTTTACTTTTTTAATTTATATCAAAAATATATTTAACTTAATTTAATTTTCTTAGTTTTATTTGATCTTTAAATTTGTTTATATTATAATATGCTTATCTAAAATTATCAATCTTTTTAGCAATATATTGAAACATTTCAAAAATATATTAAATTTCAATATAATAATTGTATTAAATATTTTAAATATTCTAATAAAACTTAATAAATAATCTTTAGTAATTTAATAATACTAAACTAATTTAAAAGAAAACTATAATCAATTTTCACTAATAAATTTAAATAAAATATATATACAGTTAAATTTAATAGATTATTTAATGATTGATTAAAAATTTACTCCAATCACTAACTCATAAATGTTATCTATAATACACTTTAAATGCTCAATAAAAAATAGTAACTATCTTTATTATTATAAATGTCCATAATATTTTGAATTCATGCTAAGTGAAATTGAAATAGTTTCTATAAGATCAAATAAAATAAACAATTCAAGGGTTCATAGACGTTGATCTGGAACTGAGGGGAGAGCTCTAAGGTACTAGGGTTTTGAACAAGGGGCGACAGGAGCAAGTGGGTAACGATGGAGGGGCTTGGACGAGGGAGCTCCACTCCCTCCTACAGTAATGTGGTTTCAAACAAAAGCAAAGAGGCAAGTCTGAACAATTTCTGAAAACCACCGGAGGCAGAGACAAAGACAATTGAAAGTCACAATCCAGGAAGCAACGATTCCCATGAAAAGGAAGGGATCCACAAGGAAGCTAGGCGGGAAACGAATCCTGGTGAAAGCAGTCAAAGAACTAAGAAAATGTTTGCGACGACACCCTGCAAGCCCAAGGCTAACATTAAACCTCGGGTGGTCTTAAACGATCCTGCACTATAGGTGCACAGAGACCATATGGAAACTTATGCGGTCATTTGCAAGTTCATGGGAATATGGCCCATGGAGAAATCGTTGTACACATGGATAAGAAACAACTGAAAACCGAAGAGAGAAATAAATCTACATCTTGGCTCCAAGGGTTTCTTCACAATGGTTTTCACTAACTAGAGGACAAAGACAGAGTTTTTGAAGGAGGACCCTACTTCTATGCTGCTGTAGGCCTTTACATGTGACCTTGGGTAATGAAATTTGTTTCAGAGTGAGAAACGTTCACATCGGTCCTGGTATGAATTAGATTATACTCCTTACCTTTAGATTTCTGGTTGTCACAATCTTTAAAAGCTATAGGTAACAAATTAGGGCATTTTATAGAGATATCGAGGTGACTCTGCGAGGGAAATATACCTCCTTTGCCCGCATATGCGTAGAGATGGAATTATCGGGAGCACTACCGGATGAAGTCATCCTGGAAGTTTATGATGAGGAATGGGTCCAGGCAGTCGACTATGAACACATCCCATTCAGATACGGTAAATGTCATGAACATGGGCACCTCTTCAAAGACTGCCCACTTAACAAAAGGGAGGAATACCCAAAATCCAACAAAGGAAAAGACCGTGAAGGTTTTACCAAAGTGGGAGGCAGAGGAAAAGGAGGGGGAAAAATCCCAAAAGAAACCCAGTGAAAGCAAGATACCAAGTCATAACAGTTTCAAAATTTTAGAAGGAGGAGAAAATGGAATGCACAAGAAACCAGAGGACTATCATATAGAGAAGGAAAAAGAGGATAGCACGGAAATCATACAGGAAGTCAATGGACTAAAGGAGGACCCGCCGAGCATCATGGAACCTGGAAGGGACCATGAGATTACCCCAAGAGAAGGAGGTACAGAAGACCAAGACCTGCAGGAGATCCTCGAGAGGGAGAACCTTGAACTAGAAAAGTTTCTAGAGTAGGGAATCAACAAAGGAATTGACTCTCTACTACAAGAGGAATTTGATAGAGTACAACAACTATTCTTCTGAAGGTCTCATACAAAGGTTGTAGGAGTCAAAAGGAACCACGATAGCCAGGAGAACAGAGGGGTTAAACCAATGGAGATAATAACAGGACACTCCACCAAGAACCCAGGCAAGAAAAGAGGAAGAAAGAGACAGAATGAATTACTGACAAAGTGTGGAAAACTCATCATTAATTCAGGTAAGATGAAAGATCTCACTAGATACTCTTTTACAAACCCATCATTATGAAGCTTACATCCTGGAACATTAGAGGACTAGGGAGTAAAAGGAAACAAAGAAATCTTAGTAACAGAATAAAAGAAGAAAAACTAGATATGGTGTTTATACAAGAAACAAAATGATTAGTAGACAGAATTAGAGAAATGCATAGCAAATGGCTTATTAAGTATGAGTATCTAGAAGTCAAAGAAAATAATTCAGCTGGAGGAATTCTCACTCTATGGAATCCTGGATGCTAAGGCATCCAGAACCCACCTTTCAATGGTTATCCAACCTTTGGGTGACAAGGATTGTTACATGATCACAAATGTCTATGGTCCTCAACTTCTGGAAGACAAACTCAAGCTCCTCACCTCTCTGGAGGAGCTAAAAGAGAGACATCCAGCAATGCCCTAGATTCTGGGAGGGGACTTCAATATGATCAGATCTCTCACAGAGAAAAATGGGGAACTAGAACACTTGGTAGAGACTCAATAGCCTTCCAGAACTTCCTTAACAATATGAGATTGGTGGATATGGAAACAATAAATGGCATCTTCACGTGGAACAACAAGAGAGGAGGATTAGATAGATTCATAATCTTAGAGGATCTCCTTCTCATCGACCGTATCATGACAGCTTTCATCCTCCCTTTCGGAGGCTTGGACCACTGGCCCATCCAGCTGGAAGCCTCCTTTATTGAAACCCGGAGGAACAGACCTTTCAGGTTCGAAAATTTCTGGCTTACTCACCCTGATTTCATCACTAATATTGGAAATTGGTGGGCTGAAGAAATACCCACCCAAGGCACAAAAATGTTCCTCCTACATCATAGAATCAAACACATCAAGAGAAAGCTAAAATAATGGAATAAAAATGAGTTTGGAAACATATTCAAAGCCAAGGGAGAAGTGGAAAAAAATTACAGGTAATTAATCAAATTCTCATCATAGAAGGCTTCATAGAGGAAAGGAAAATGAAAGTAGACTCACTTCAACAAGAATGGGACAACAAATGTGAGTAGGAGGAAATATTCTAGAGACAAAAATCCAGAGTGAAATGGATTAAGAAAGGGGAGAGAAATACTAGGTACTTTCATAAGTATACCATGGATAACAGGGCACATAATAGGATCACAAAACTTATAGATCCTCAAGGAACGGAGCAAAATACTCACAAGGAAATGGAAGCTGTACTGGTTCAACATTTTCAAAATATAGCAGAGGAGACCATGGAAGACATATCTCAATTTACTAAAAGTTTTACCTAGTATATTCCAAAACTGGTAACTAGAGAAGACAATTATAGTCTCAACAGGTCAGTAATGGAGGAAGAGGTCAATGAAGCAATCAAAGAAATGCACAATGGGAAAGCTCCAGGCCCAGATGGTTTCAACGTAGACTTCTTCAAAACATGCTGGGAAATAGTCAAACATGACATTCTGGAGGTGGTGGAGGACTTGAGAAAATCAAAATCAGTTCTGAGAGTGCTTAATGGATCCTTCATAGCCTTAATCCCCAAACAGGAAAAAGTCATGACTCGAGATAGATTCAGACCCATAGCTTTATGCAATGTGGTGTACAAAATCATTTCCAAAGTAATTGCTAACAGACTCAAACCCCTTCTTCCAACACTTGTGTCAGAGGAGCAGACTAGATATGTGGAAGGTAGACAAATTCTCAATAACATCATTCAAGCTCATGACGTGGTGCATTCCCTCAAGACCAATAAGCAAGCATGTATGATAATATAGCTGGACATAGCGAAAGCTGATGATAAGCTAAGCTGGTCTTATATCAGGGAAGTTCTTAATGCATATGGCTTTGACCACAACTGGATAAGATGGGTCATGGCTCTTCTTACCACTGCCAGTTGTTCAATTCTTCTTAATGTCCCTCCATCCAGAACCTTCAGGCCATCGAGAGGCCTCAGACAAGGAGATCCTCTCTCCCCCTTCCTCTTCATTCTCATAATGGAAGGATTGGGCAGAGCGGTCATTTTAGCCAAGAAGGAAGGGAGAATCTAGGGACTTAGGCCCACTCCGAATGGGGACACATTGACCCACCAACAATTTGTGGATGACACCATGTTGCAGGGCACACCCATAGTTAAGGAAGCCAAAGCATTCAAACAAATCATGTATGAGTTTGCAATGGCCGTGGGTACTGAGGTAGGCCTCACAAAATCTAAAGTTTTCTTTTTCAAAACTGATATTTCAATTCAAAGAAATCTCTCCAGAATTATAGGCTTTCAAAGGGATCATCTTACCTCGAAATATCCGAGAATACCCCTCACTGACAAAACTCTGAGCAAGGAAGTCTGGGAGTCTATAATAAGAAATTGAAGGACAAAGTCAGCAAATGGACAATCAGATCCATGAATTTAGTAGGGAGGTTAGTTCTCATGAAGGTAGTGCTACAAACCATTCCAATCTACATGTTATTAGCCCTTTTGGCACCAACAGGAGTCTTATAGCAAATCAGGAATATTCAAAGGGATTTTCTTTGGGGTAAAGGGGAAGAGAAAAATAAATGGGCTCTGGTAGCTTGGGACAAACTCTATAAACCCAAAACCCACAACGGTTTGGATCTCCATGACCTAGACATCCTAAGAAAAGTTTTGGGGGCAAAACTTTGGTGGAGATGGTTGAAGGAAATAAGAAACCCCTGGGCTTAACTCTGGAAACAAAAATATGCAATGGATTGGCAAGAAACGGACCACATTAGAATGACAGGACACATTAGAGTTTCCCATATTTGGAACAAAGTGTGGGAGAACAGAGCCTTAGTTTAGAAACACAGTTTCTGGGAGATCAAAAATAGGAAACTTGCATGGTTCTGGGAGGACAACTGGCAACAAGAACATAACCTTTGTAGAGAAGGACTAGACATCATAAAAAATGACACCATTAACAAAGCATTGAAAAAAGTAAGTGACTACTGGGATCAGTCAAGGGACACTGGTCAATGGAGAATTTGGAAGGTACCAGACTATAATGAAGAGACCCCGCTGAAGACTTAAGCTAAAGTTCTGGAAGCTATTCTGGAAAAGAGACAAATTTTTACCTCTACCTCAAATGATCTACTAAGATGGGGCAAAAACAATGAGGGCATCTCCAACCTCAAAGAAGCTAAAAGAATAGCCACGAGACTTAACTACCCAAGCCCTGATAAGACATGGAAAGACCTATGGAATAACCCACATTGGACGAAGATCAAACTGTTCAAGTGGCTGGTTCAGCACAAGAAGATTCTAACTTGGGAAAATCTCAAAAAGAGAGGTTTTGCTGGGCCATCAAGATGCCAACTATGTGGCCTGCAGGAAGAAACTATGGTTCATCTTCTCAACCTTTGCTCTTTCATCTCCACCTTATGGAATTGGGTAGCCTATATCTTCAAGCAGATAGACAAAAATTAAAATGACATCACTGATACTTTAAAGAACTGGAGGAAGGACTTCTTGGACAACGAGACAGTCAACACAGCCTGGGCTCTGATTCCAGGATTCTTAATCTGGGAAGTTTGGAAAGAATGTAACAACATGATCTTCAAAGATAAATCTGGCTCAGCTCAAAGTATCATAGCTCAAATCCTAAAACAACTCAAAGAAATTGTCAATGCCCTTTGAAAGTAACCTCTTGAGAAACCCCTGGGTCATCGAGACACTCACATTCTAGAACTGTTGGGACTCCAATCTCATGTCCCTCAGGGAAAAAATAAGACAAAAAATAAAATATCAGTAGGAAAGGCTTTTTGGCAACACCCCCCCCCATGGCTTTTTAAAATTCAATATAGATGGAGCCTCAAAAGGTAACCCTGGGGATGCTGGTTATGGAGGAGTCATAAGAGATGAAGAGGGAAACATAAAAATCATCTTTCACAGTCATTTGGGGAGGGCCACTAACAATATGGCTGAACTCATGGCCATTGAGCAATGCTTAGAGATTCTGATAGATTTCAATTTACATAATACAGTCATCGAGGCTGACTCAGAATTAATAATTAATTCGGTCAAGCAGCTAGGCATGGGCACTGCACCAGACAAAGTCTCGAGACATTGGAGAATTTTGTAGGTCTATTACCGAATTCAATCACACTTAAGAATTCTAATAGCTCTTAGTTTTATTCATGTGCGTAGAGATTCCAACAGAGTAGCGGAGTGGCTTGCAAATGAAGGGGTGAGATGCACAAAAGACAACAAGTGCTACTTGTGGGAGTCAATACCCATAGGAAAAATGCGTGAGGGCTGCTACACTCTGCCCTCACAGACATGGAGCATTATCAACACAGGAAGGGGAATCTGCCAATCAACCCTTAATCAAATGGACGATAGGGGTTCGATTGAAGGTCAACCTGAGATTTGGCATATTCGGGTCTGGCAGTGGAATACCATAGGTCGCCTTCTCATTGGTTCTGCAGGCGAGCGGGCAATCAGAAAATTTGTGATAATATACTCTAATCTGCATGGCATTGGTTCAAATGGGTGGTGCGGTCGAATGGACGGCAATAGTGCGGCGTATTCGTGGTTTCCGGGTTATCGGGCGTCAAAGCAGTTTCCAGGTTATCAAGCGTCCTCAAAACTCGAAGTGGTTTATAAGAAATGTCTCTGATGCCACTCAGTGTTCAACACATGGCTTTCGGAGGAGAGAGAATACCGCCCTCATCGGGCAGGTATTCCTCTGGCTTCTTCTCTGCCTGATGTTTCCCTTAGTTGTTAGATCATGTAGCTACAGATCAAGGGCTTAGGTTCGTTGAGTAGGTTAGTGGGTTTGAGTGATCCCTATCGGACCCGAAATCTTTATTGTGTGGTCCCTATTCACCTCTTCGGGTCCACTCGAAGTTTTTTCGGGTTTGCATGTTTTCATTCCATTCTGCCCCTTGACCGCTTGACCTTGGTTCACGGTTCAGGTAGTGGAGGCAGTGAGTTTTGTTTTTTCTTGGGCTCTAGGCCCAGTTCTCGAGCAGTGGACTCTTTTCCCAAAGCTAGGAATGTTTGCTAAGTCTTTAGCCCTCTTCCTCTTTGGGTGCGATGTATTTATGTAATATATTTTTTAGTGACAAGATAATAGAAGGACCGACTCTTGCTTTAGCAAAAAAACAAATAAAATAAACAATTCACTATAAGATAAGAGTTCTACTAAAGTGGTCTACCTAAACTAAATAAAGTTTTAATGCAAATCAATTTATAGAACGAATGTGTATATTCTACAAATTCACATTGAAAATTACCATTCTTTTGAGGCAACCCATATCATGTTATAAACTCTTTTTTGTACCATAAATTTTAGATCACTTTCTCTAATCTCCTGCAAGGTTAACAGATACAAAACATTCGAATTTTACATCTCTCTTATATCTCAACCCAAAATTCACTTATCATACATCGTCATGTCGTTTCTTTGTAGATAGTTCTAGGATCGGGAATTGTGTCAAAGCATCTAAATTAGGATTTATTTTAAATGGATGATCAATGACTCAAACTATTTACATGCACATTATCGAAAGATTTCAAATATTTCTCAAAGTGTTGATTCCAATATTAATAACATGCAATTATTTTAAATGCTTGTGATAGGAGAAAGGTGAAAATACTTGATAACAAAATATCCTTCCTGAATATTTAATTCTTGAGCATAATAGAGGTGTATAGAAATATTTTTATAACTAAAACATATATTGACAAAAGGCAATGATTTTTTTATGCAATGGTACCAAGTTAAACAAAATTTTCAATTAATTATTATCAATAATGATAATAATTTTGTAGGGGCTATCAGGGAGATCAATACTTGACCTAGCCTTACCTAGTACTTCTATATTACCTCAAATATATGAAGAAAAAAATAAATAACTACTCAAGAAAATTCACATGAACGCAAATGCTACTAAAAATTAAAGCCAAGATTATCTTCAAAATTTCCAAAAAAATACAACAATGTCTTTTGTTCTATCAATTGTCAACCCTCCTTACTTTAGATTACAAAGTATGTGTAGAGTCTTGAAAAATATCTAATTTAATTACAACTCTTACAATTAAATCAAAACTTTATCAAAATACATTTGAATAATGCTAATATAAATACCTCAAAATAAAATCCTCGCACTGAATTAATGGAACTTCACAATATTTGAGGATGTTATTTTTAACTACTAGCTTGAAATCTGTATTTTTTTTTTTATTATGCTCCAGAATTCCCTACTTCTTATTGCAAACTTCCTTGAAAACCTGCTCAACTAATAAGTTCAATGAACTTATCCCATTGATCATCATCTGGGCATGCAAATTTTATTACCCTTTTGAAAGCCTCATCTACTTCAATATATTTTTCGAAAGTTGGCTTACTGATAAAGATGTGATGAATTTCATGTGAGATAAATAAAACATCTTCTATGTCTTGAATGAAATTATGACCACTAATGATTCCTTTGACCTTGACAAAATTTGTTTTGTTGGTTGCTATGTCATGTAAAGTTCTTTGATAACTTTCCTATTGAACTAATCCTCCATTAGGGTCTCTTTGTGAAGGAAGCCCCTTTTGTTGAGGTACTGAGAGCTTCTTATGGAATTTCTTAATCTAACCTTCCAAGTTTTCACATATGTAGTTGTAACATCAGGTTTTTCTCGATTATTACTTTTCTTACCGCAAGGATTGCATCTATCCTATCTTCAGTTCCCATATTTTCTAGTTCATCTCTAGTTTTTGAATTAAGAACTTTAATAATGTTAGTGTCTTCTCCACGTTTGTGATCTAGTTCTTATTTTATTTCTTGAATTGTTGCCTTTTATTTTTACAATAGTTGTTTCTATTCAAAAATAATTCCTATGGAAGGCCATAACTCCGAGATAGCTAAACTGATATCTGCCCAAAATTTCTCTTTGGCTTCTGATAGATTTTGAGCACTGAATGATTCATTCATATACTTTTCAAGGAATTTCTTTAGCTTGAAATTATCTGTATTTATCAAAGATATGCATTATCTACCTTAATTTTACTTTCTTCCATTTTAAGTAGACATGTCTGTATCTTTTCAATTTCTACATTTCTTAAGGATAAATCAGCCATAACTTTTGATAAATGATATGTTGAATCTTGGCCCGTTGATTATGCTTGTGTTATTGGAATTCTTGTTGCGACATTTTTCTCCTTTTCCTTTAACAAAATTTCCATCTTTTCCTCCATTTTTTGTATTTGTAGACTTTGATGTACTACCATATACAATGCAAATTATTTTTCCTTCTCAATTTCTTCTGCTTCCTGCACTTGGGGGTGCTTTGTTGTTGGCAGTTTTAATTTTTCTTCAAGGCCTAGATATCAACATTTCTATTCTTGATGATCTCTTTCGCTGCATCAACATTATTATGATTGAGGTCTAATTTAACAATTAAATATTACACATACTTTATTCTTTTATCTTTGGCCAATAAGAACATTCTTTCTAGCTTCAACTGTGAGTGCATATTATTTAAAGAAGCCTGCAACTTTGAGGCAGTCATGGCAGAGTTTTCATGAGAGCAAAAAATATTTCACTAGTCTGTTTATGTAGATCACTTTGATCTATGGGATGAATTTGTTTTGTATCAAAAGAAAAAACAAATGTTTTATAATCCTGTGAATTTTTTGCGAGTGGGACCTTTGGCTCAAGAAAGGCCAATTGAAATCACCCTTTATCACGATCTAATGCTGATAATAACCTATTATGGGTAGTAGATGTTTTCTTCCCGAATTGGGAATAGGTGGCAGTTTTGAGAAGTTCATTCTTCTGATTTGTTTCTCTAAATTTAGCAATTATATTTTGCTCACTAAAGAAGGGGAAGCAGGTACATCAGGGATTGTTTCTTCAATTTGTTGTAAAGTGAAAATAGGCTCGGTTGATACCATGACTGTAGTAGACACTTATGTCTTTGGTTTCAGATGATTATTCTTCTGTGTCTTTTGTCTTCCTTCTTGTAAAAAATCAGAATTATGTTGCTTTAGAGCTTGAAACACTAGGATAAATACTTTCTATAGTCTTTTTCAACTCTTTCTCTTTTTGGGAAAGTGTTTACAATTCTACCTGACTAGATATATGTTCCTCCATCTGCTGTAAATTATTATCTTCCCATACTTCCTGGTTTTCAATCTCTGGTTTTGAAACGTGATTATAGGCAACATACTTTCCCTTGAGTCAGATAGTTTAAATTTTCCCCAAAGGATCATAGAGCCAAGTGAAACTCATCTTAAACTTCATCTGCTCTGGTTTTACTATGAAAGGACACACTTGAGCTTTTAGTTTTAATTGAGCTTTTGTTTTCTTGTTACGAAATGAATCTCATCCACATTCAAACTCTATCTTCTAAATTCCAAAGAAAAAACTCTCATAGGAGCAAAAATTGGTAACTTGTAGGTTGGTAGTTCATAACCATATAGTCTAATCTCTATAAAATTTTGATATAGGTACAAGTCTCCAACCTTTGTTTGTTCACTCAAATGTAAAATTCTTTTAATTTCATGTGAAATTATTAGCACTGCATCACTACTGAGAAGGAAAAGTAACAGGTACAGGAACTAATTTTCAAAATCACTAAAAAAAAATCTTCTAAACTCTTTCTTACTAATGAGGTCCAGTGAATAACAGGTTGTGGTCTCCCCTGTGGATCTAACTTTTGCAATGGCATTTTGAACCTCTATGTGGATCTAACTTCTACAATGGCATTTTGAACCTCTATGCCTGGTGATATAAAAACAAATACGCTAATACAAATTGATGCTTGAAGCCTTTTATAAATTAAACTTCAAAAATTGTTCCTGGATGATATCTGAAATGAATTTGCTAAAATTGAAAAGGACAACAAGTTTTTTCCAAGAAGAAAAGACAAGCGAAAACCCCAGAATGACCTCATCCACCTATTCATCACTTTGGAACCTTGAGAGACAACAAACCATAGAAATTATTTGCCTGGACATTTCTAGAAATATTGTTGAGGAATGAGGAGGATTATTTTGAGGCGATTTAGAACCTTCTGGCAAATATGACTAAAAAATATGGGCTCTCTGCTGGAAATTAAGCTTCTAGTAAATTTCCATTAACACATCAATTGAAAAATTATGAAGAGTTTGAAATATTAACCTGCAAGGTTTGGAAAATGGATTCTCGAGTCAAAGAGAACAAGATTTTACCATTTCTAGCTATTATGACTCTTTGACTTAGTAAATATCAATTTTAGACAAGGAAATAAACTCGGAAAAATGGTAGGTATGAGGGAAAACAAACTAAGGTAATAAGGATTCCCAAGATTAAATTCATCACTTGCATCCTCAAATTTCTGAAAATCCCAATTGTGTAATTCGTACACATCAAATTCACATTTCATTTCTACAAGTGGTGGTACTGCTACTTCTCCAAATCTTACTATGGGTGATGGAGGTGCAGCTGGATGTGCCAGAATGCTACTACTAATAGGACTGGTGGCATTCTAAGGGGTTAGGTGACTAGTGATTGTTTCATGGGCTTGTATAACCATCTAGTAACAAGAGGTAGGGTGAATTGGGTGAGGAGGAAGGAATGATAGAGATATAGTCGTTGTGGGTGGTTTCCACTTGCTTGGATGAGTTACTTTCGATTGGTTGCTCAGTTCCTTGGTTTCCTTTGCCCTATGCTGGGGCTGCTGGCTTGAAAGGGGACATGATGTGAGTCAGAGTGAGGGTCGAATGAGTAGTGAAAATCATTGGATAAGCATCATTCGATTGGCTTAGCTCTGACCAATGGGCAATCCCCACCAACCAAATTGTCTCCTGATCTGTCCCATGACAGAGTATTCGCGACGGTCTGTTCTACGAGAGTAGGCCTTTGAGAGCTTTCCTACTCCGAAAGCATGGCTTGGATCCATACAGGACCCTCGCCAATTTCATGATCAGCGATGATGTACCGATCCAACAATTGAGAAAGCGTCATTTATTTGATCCTTTTGTGCTTCAGTATGCCGCAGTTCGATGAACCAACATTTTCAATGTTGAAGGGAATGATCCTCTCTCGCATCGTTGAACTCGCTCATGCTATTTCTGCCTAGAGGAAGCTCTCTCTCTAGCAGGAAGACTTGCTCGGGTGAGGCGTGCTAATAACTAGCTCTCTCTCTAGCTGGAAGAGCTGAAAGTCAAAATGCATAATGACATATATAATTCAATGTAGACCGATTCACTTACTCGATCTATCTCTCTCTTGTCTTTCTTCCTCTCTCTAGCTGGGAAAATCACTTAGAATTCATTACAGAATTACCTATCTAATTCTTTGATCAATTCTTCGAGAGAACGTAGTGATTCAGTCATCATTATATACGTAATTACTCTTAACAGATCATGCATCTATGGGCATATGTCATTATGCACATCTCCTACCTCTCCCTCTCCTTAACACTCGAGCTTGCTTAGCGCATCCCTTATGGTCGAGCAGCCTTACGGCTCCTTGTTATGGTGTATCGAGTGATTCAGAATGCCAGTATAGTAGTTGGCCATGGACTATTTTATCACTGACGGGAATGGGATTCCGATGGATTGGGTAATTAAGCTATAGACTGAAGGGAATTAGACAGAGGATAATTGCAGGGGAATTCATTGGATCTTGATTTTGCAATGAATGAGTCTCCGTATGAGGAAATTGTTCGAAACTGTGAAAACACAACAAAATTATAGGAGAAGCAGGGGAAATTTGAGTAGGTGTGCAGGTTTGACTTCTCTAGGGCAACGCGTGGATGGATGAATGATGTCTGATGCTCATGACATATAGAGACTGTGCAACCGACAGAGTGAGCATCACTGCTATGGAGCAATATTCCTAAGATCAACAATCAAGTCAAAAGAACTCGTATGATCTCTGAAGATCGAGATTATGTCCTTGGCCCTGAAGGAAGAAAGGTTTTTTCCATGAAAGAATGATGTTTGTGTGTGCTCGAAGTGAAGGAATTCATGAGGATTGTTCGGTTTTTGTGGGAGTTTGAAGAACTGGGCTACATTGCTCCCGGGGGGTGGTGGTCATATGATTCGTGGTATAGGCCTGGCCACCTAGTCTTCGGCCCGTACTTCTGTATATTTTTCCTCATAAAATCTATCCTGATCTTGAATTGGCTCATGGTGCTCTTCCCTGGTATGTTCGTGGTTCTGTTTTTCTAGCACATCAACAACTTTCAAAATCCACTAGCTTCATAGTATATTCAATTCTGGTTTCAGTCATACATGTCTAGTTATGAATCCTTAAGCTGGTGGGGGAAAACTAATTTTTTTTTCAAGAGATCCATTATCATTTCAAAACCATGTTCTGATTTTAGTCTCAGGATCAGATCATGGTGGTGTGTGTATGAGATATTATATTGCTGCATTATTTGCTCAGAAGTGTCTTCCTAAGGTAGTTTCTGGTGCCAGAAAATTTTGAATTTCCTGGTTTTCCATTTCTGTAAGGGGGAAATGCTTGGACACCTACTCTCTCTAATCTATATTTAATGCCTGCAGCCACTTCCCCTATTTCTAAGAGGTTTGAAAATATTACTTCAAATCACCTCACTAAAGGGAAGTTTCTAGGTTCTCAATCGTATGTCACTGGCTGATTTTTCCCCTTTTCCTCATTTAGTGCCCATCCTTTTCCGGACTTTCTAGTACTGCTTTCTTGTCTATTTCTGGTCCTTTTCTGTTTTGATATAAAACCTGGAGGTACTTGGTACACTTGCATATCTTTGGTGAATCTTTTCTTGGATTTGGATAAATCGTATCTGTCCTCTGGCATGGACATTCCAACAGATCATTCCGTGGCTTCGGCGTTGGTTCGTGCAACTATTGAAGCAGAAAACCTCCACGTCAGCCAGTTTGTAAAATATGAATGGGCAGCCAAGCTGTTTGCTGACATCATTCCTTCTTCCCAGCAGGGACAATCCTCCGAAGGTGGTGGACCTGAATCTCGGGCAAAACATCGTCACAACCGACCAATCAAAATATCCCCCCCCGCCTGATGCCATCAATTTGGATGGGCCTCTACTTCTTGATAGAATAACTAGCCTGCAAAAGAGAGCTTTGGTGGGTTGCTGGTTCTTTCTGAGTATGGAGGAGGTACAAATTAGAGAAAGGATTACTGCTCGATGGGCTCCCTTGCTTGGCTATTCCCCTACCATTGTTCAGCTGATGAACAATTGGTATAGTTTCCATTTCCTTCGAGACCGAGATTTGGAATTCATTTTCTCTAGGCCATGGGTTCGGGATTGTAGTTTTTTGGCGTTATACAGGTGGTATATTGGTTTTAATCCCCTTAGAAATACTCCAGAAAACAATTATATATGGTTGAAGTTTCCAGGTTTTCCCATCGAGTTATGGACCAAAGAAACAATGGAGAAAATAGGCAATGCGGTTGGAAGATTCATATATGTGGATCCTAGATGCATTGGCGCTAAGGATAAGCACGTTGCCTCAATTCTTATAGAGAAAGCATATAGGGGTGGTTTTCCGGAATCGATTGATCTAAATTGGAACATGTCTTTCATCCATTAGCATTTGGATTTATGGGGAGTACCTTTCAGGTGCTCTGCGTGCCACAGAACAGGTCATCTTCTCCCGCAATGCCCTCGGCAGACCGCTGTCAGACATTATAAAAGGCCCCTTCCGGAGAAATTTGTCGGTAAAGCAAATGCAGATGTTGATAAGTTTCTGCCTCTTTATGAAGGTCCCTTTCGCTTTTCTGCTTCTCCCATTTCTCAGCTCTCTCCTCTCGAAGGACGGTCCATGAATAAACCTTCCCATAGGTTTTGCGTCTGATCATTATCAGCGGGCCCTTCTGGGTGGGATGATTCTATGGGATGTCTTCCTCGGTCTGCTCATACTCCGGAACCTCTTTTTCGGTCTAACAATGATCCTTTTTCTCCCCGGTTGGACTACCCTTTATCTCCCCCTCCTCTGGTTACTTCCAACAATTCAGTCGTTCCCCTTCCCCCTCGGACTGAAATCCCATGAGGGCTAGCCCGTCCTCTTCTATTCAATATATTTCATCTTCCCCTCGTTCCCTGGCTACCTATCCCTCCCATTTCAATGATATCCCACCCTCATCTGCTCCGAAAGCTGACGATAAAGGCAAAGCTATGTGCGATATACTCACTCCTTTCAACTCCCCGGGATCCTCTGAACATTTAACTCCTTTGATTGTGATCTCGACCTTCTGCTAAAAAAGGTTATGCTTAATTTGGAACCTCTCACCATATACAAGCCAGATTGCTCCCCGTCCCCTGTCATAAGCCCTAATTCGGTTGGCAACATAACGGTTCGACGTAAAGAGAAAAGGGAAAGTAGGCACTTTCGCGGCAGACCGGGTAGAAAGGAATCAACTTCAAGAAATCTCAATCTTATTGATGTTACTATAACCGAAGTTGTATCAGATGATCTTTCCCTTTCTGGGCCTCTTAGAGCATGTTGGGCCCCCGTAGTCCGAAATGAATAATATATTGTCTATGAACATCCAGGGCCTGGGTGCAAACCCAAAATTTATGGTCCTAAAGGACCTATTTCGGTCTTCTAATTCTAGACTCCTTCTAATTCAGGAGACAATGCATGAAATCGCACAGACCATTTCATATTTCAGGAAAATGCTCCCGTCCTGGTATATGGTTGCTACAAATGCCAACGGTTTATCTGGTGGTTTGGGAGTATTACGGGACCCTAGATGGATCAAAGCGGTAGCTTTCCAATGTTTCACTGGCATTCTTATTCTGGCCCACCTTAGAGATTGTCCTGCACCTATCCACATCCTAAATCTATATGCCCCATATAGGAACCGACTTCCATTTTGGGAAAAAATTTTGTCTTCAGAATTTTTTGACATGGATTCCCTTTTGATTGTTGGAGATTTCAACTGCACTTTATCTAGTAATGAGGTCTGGGACAGTGGCAAGAAAATGGATCCTATTGGACGTATGATTCGGAATGCCATTATCTAATATAACTTCATCGACATCCAACCAGTCTCTCAAGGGCCTACTTGGGATAATGGCCGAACTAATGAATCTTTCATGGCTAAGAGACTTGACAGATTCATAGCTCATGGTAAGCTGATTGAGAGATTGGGCTTTCCTCTTATGAAGATCTATCCGGCGTATATATCTGATCATCGCCCCATCGTTATTCAGTGGAAGAATTCGGGTTGCAGACTGGGTTATCCTTTTAAATTCAACAGAACATGGCTTGCTGATGATGGTTTTATCCAGTTCATAAAGGAAACATGGCAACAACAAACAGGTCAGTCTCCTAATCAATCACATGATTTCATTTATCGCTTATCTTGTCTCCGCGCTAAAGTAAAATCATGGCAATGGGAAAAATTAGCTTCAAATAGAAGGAAGCTCAAGGACATAGTTAAAAAAAACTTCAAAGCTTATCCAAATATTTCAAAAATGCTTCCTTGTCCTCATACACAAGGAAACAAATTTGGGACCTTGAAAAAATGAAGCAGAAGATTTTGGCAGAAGAAGAATCCACATGGCGACTCAAGGGTCGGGCCATATGGCTCAGGGAAGGCGACAAAAACACCAATTTTTTTCATAAATATGCCAATAGACCTCCACATGCAAATACGATATGGGAGATTAAGGATGTTTTGGGAAATTCTGTATTTTCCCAGGAGGATATATCACGTGAAGCAGTAAATTTCTTCAAAAAGACATATAGCAGAGATACAGGTAGTGATATAGTCGATATTCTATGGGCCATTGAGCCATACCCTTCTATGTTAGATGAGGAACAAAATGCTGCTCTATTTGTTGCGGTTACAGAGGATGAACTAATATCAACGATGAAATCATTTCAAAAAGACAAGTGTCCGGGACCGGATGGCTAGTCTATTGACTTCTTTATCCATTTCTTTGACTTGTTCAAGAATGACATTTTAAACATGGTCGAGGAATCAAGAGTAAGTGGAAAAATCAATCATCGTTTATCCTCCACTTACATCGCCCTGATCCCTAAAAAGGCGCTAACTACTTCATTCTCAGATTACCGTCTCATTTCTTTATGCAATGTCTTATATAAGACTATATATAAGATTATTGTAATGTGCATAAGGAATGTTTTATCATTGCATCTCACTCCTAAACAACATGGTTTTCTTAAAGACAGAAACATTTTAGATGCAGTGGCTCTCACACAAGAATCCCTGCATTCTATCCATCACAAAAATCTGGAAGCTGCTATGTTAAAAATCAACCTCAGGAAGGCGTATGATAGTATTGACTGGGGTTACATTCGATGTCTCCTTACAAGGATCGGCCTAGATAACAGATGTTTGGCATGGATCATGGCGTGTGTTGAACAAGTAAATTTTGCAGTCTTGATTAATGGAGTTCCTACGCCTTTTTTTAAAGCCACCAGAGGGCTTAGGCAAGGTTGTTCCTTGTCCCCCCTTCTTTTCATTCTTGCAATGGACTCTCTCAGTCTCCATATCAAGCGAGCAATTCAACAAAATATCTGTCGACCCCTTCCTATATGTAGAGGGATAACCATATCTCACAACCTTTTTGTCGACGACATTCTCATCGCCGCTATGCTATGTAAAGCTTCCTGGATTTGCCTTCACATGATCTTGGGTAGATTTCAAAGCGCAACTGGTATGTATATTAACGAAGGTAAATATTCTTTTTATGTCCAAGATATAAATGGGAATTTAATTATCTCCCTTTCCCAATTATTCAATGTCAAATTCAATCCCATCCAGAACGGCTTTAAATATTTGGGTTTTAATCTGAAAGCCAATGGGTATCGAGCGAAGGACTAGTCTTGGATAATAGACCTTTTGTATAAGAAAATCATTGCTTGGGAGCATACCTACCTATCAAAAGGTGGACGCTTGAGTCTGACCCAAACCGTCCTTGTTCAAACTATGGTATACTGGGCACACTTGTTCTACATTCCATCTGCAATTATAAACAACATGAACAGGTTGATTGCCAGCTTTATATGGGGATGCAAGAAGGACCAATTTAAATATCATCTCTCCAGACTTTCTGCTCTGACCGGACCTAAACATATGGGAGGATGGGGCATTTTAGAATTATCAAAATTCTGGAAGGCACTGCTATGCAAGTCGATGTGGAAAGCTATTATGGGAAACTCCATATGGAGCACGACAATACGTGCTAAATACATGAACAATAGAGACATGTCATTCTGGATCCGGAAGAATCATTTTGGGGTCCCTCATGGATCCGCTATCTAGAGAGGTTTCAGGAAAATCGAACCATTTTTTAGACAAAACCTCATTTGGAGATTCCAGACAGGTGCAAAATTAATAATTGGACAGGATGAACTAGCAGGCGGTGTTGGAAAAATTCAAATAAGTCCATCCCTGCTGAAAGCGCTCCATAATTGTGGTTTTTTCTTCTGGGCCAGCGTTATAAGTAAATGGGAGGGAGCGATCCCTCTTTGGAAATCAGCGGAGGAACTTCAGCTGTGGGAGGACTTAAAGTCTCAATGGAATGATGTTATAATACTACTTCGTGCTCATGGTATATATCGCTCGGCTGACCGCGATTTTCTTATATGGAATGGCTCGAGCGGAACCTCGACTGTCCAGGTCAAATTAACATACCAGCAACTTTTAACTTTGGAGCCGGGTACAAATGGTGACATTTTCCCTCTGTCCCACGAAGATTATTATATTTGCTTGGCTGGTGTTCTATGATAAGAACCTCACGTGGGAAAATTTGCAAAAAAAGGAACTGACAAGGGCCAGCAATCTGCCTCCTGTGTCGAAACTATTCTGAAAGTAATTTCCATCTTTTTCTTACATGCTCATAGGTTCGGCCAATATGGGAAAACATAGTGGCTCATTTTGGTTTCACTCTCGGCACTTTCTCTTCTATCCCTGTGGCCTTCAATAGCTAGAGCTCCATGTACAAGGGATGGAGGCCAATTCTTTTATTGACAATTTAGAATAATTGGAAATGGAGAAACAACAGGCTCTTCGATGGTAAAATGGAACCCATGTCCTCTGTTGTGACATCTATCATAACCCAATTCAACACCCTGGATATCGCTGGACAAATTAAAAACTGTAAAAGAAAAAACAACACAACAAAAGACAACAGACATGGAGGCGATAGAGACCTGTCGGCAAGGAAGTCCATGGATCCTCCATGCGCTTATTTTGATGGTGCAGCACAACAAGGGACGAGTGCATGTGGTGTCTTCATCAAGACAATAGAGGAACAATCTTATGAAATCCATTGGAATGCAGGACAGGGTTCCAACAACAGAGCTGAGGCCGTGGCATTAGTGGGACTCCTATCTTTTTGTACTTTCCTAGACATCCCGGAGCTACATATATACAGAGACTCAAAATTAATTGCTGATTATGTTCTGTCAAAGTACAACATTGAAAATATCCATCTTATTGGATGGCTGGACAAAATTACTTCTCTATGGAACAACAAGAAGAATTATTCTATCTCTCATACAGCCAGATCAAACAACAGCGAAGCTGATGCATTATCCAAACAAGGCCTATATCTCCCCAAGGTGTATGGAGAACGCTGATTAAAACGGCAAGTTACTGCTTTCATATTCAGGACTTCTGTCTTCCTGACATATAAATCAATAGCAACAGTTTTATATGGTTTGTATTTCTTACTCTCTGAGATTTTCGGGTCATACACAGCCAAGTATGCACATATATTACCTCTGCTGTCTTTAACCAAGTTTTGTCTATAGCTAATAACCTTATGCTTCTAAATTCCATCAGAATATATTGTATATATTCCGGACATAGATCCTAAATTCTGCCTTTTTACTGGGTGTGGGGAAATTCGCACAACTATCCATGTAAAAATCCATCTTGGTGAATATACAATAGGAATATATATGCTTTTTTCGTGCTGAAAAATTTCTTAAATAAAATGGGAATATTGGAATACCCAGAGAAAGTGGAGTTGATGAATAATTGGTCCCGTGAATTTCAAAATTTTCTTCGCACCTTCTAATATTGAAACCTCTAGCAAATGATAACGGTGACTACAAAGCATATTGGGTTTTAGTGGGGGATAAATTATTTGTTGGCATTTAATAAGTGGATCGTTTAATTAAATTTAAACGTTGGCATTTAATAAGTGGGACGTTTAATTAAATTTAAACGTTGGCGAGGTTGGGTTGGTGTTTTGGCAATGATAGGTGGCGAAAGAAATAACTATAACTAATTTAGTGGATGGCTAGCGAGGAGTTGGCAGAGGAAATAAATTGGCATGAGTAACAGCTAGGCAGAAAAGTGGTTTGCAAGAGGGTTGTCGGCCGTTAGTGGTATTGGAGAGGTGGGGCATGCAATGAACGAGCGTTGGACACGTATGTCAATGGTGGATTTGGGAATCTGAATTGTAGAACCCAATGACACGTTAAACGTCCGGAATGCAGGGTTCCCGCGTTTTATTATGAAGTGTTGATTTCAACAGAGAAAACCAACGCTACTAAAACATGCGCGAAAGATAAAACATTTGGCGGCAGTTATCCTTTTATTTATTTTTATATGAAAAATAATAAATTGGCATTTATAAAACAGACCAAAGTAATTACAAGGTACAAAATGCATTTTTCTTTATTTCATTTTTTTTTAAAGAAATTTATGCAATTTGGACCAAACTTGCATAAGATAATAGAAAAAGGTTACATCAAGTACTCCATGTTCTATACATAAGTAAAATATGATGAGCGAGAAGCATTTTGGTTCGTTTAATAATAATAGTATAAATATGGTGTTTTATTGAAAATTGGATTTCAAATTTACTGTTTTACAAGTGAGATTATTTTAATTTTGTGGGTTTTTATTTTTTTTAATTGGTAAAATGCATTTAAAATAAGAAAAACTTTCCAAGAGAAAGATGTGCATAAATTCTTCTATCTTCTACTAAGATAGCTAAAAACATCTATTCAATAAAGTAAGAACTATGAAAATTATTTTGTAGAGCATGATAAAATTACAAAATCTCTTGAAATTACAAACACCATCAAAATGCAATTGAGAAAGTACCCAAATGCTTATGAAAGCAACATTGTCATAAAATTTTGATTGTCTCTCAAAATATCAAATGGATTAAGTAACCTAAAACATATATAAAGGAATAGAAAATCTAAAGGTTTCTTAAGGTTGAAAAAAAAACCAACACAATGGAAAATTGAAACAACATAAGAAACACAATAAAACACTTATGGAATAACACATGACATTTAAAAGACTTTTTCAAAAGAAAAGTCAACATCCATAATGGCATACTCATACCAATACATACCATCAATGATAAATTTGATGTTTTGTAGTGATGATAACATTAACTTTAGAAAGAGAAAGACAAAAATAAAAGAAAAATATATATCCAAATGGTTAGAAAATTTAAGGCTAAAACTTTTGAGCTTAGCTACTTCAACAACCAGGGAGTATAAGTATTCAAATTATTTGTTTGCGGAAGGTCCTTTTATTTGTCATGTTGTTTTAAATATATGAACAAATTATTATTATTATTATTATATCCTTAAAATCGTCATATAAAATAAGCAAATTTGTTTATTTTCAAACATGAAAAGTCTTCATCCTTTAATTTCCTATTAACTAAGGGATAAAAACTTGTATAAATTTTGTGTGGATATTAGCCACTATTAAGTTTACATATTTAAACTTGTACTCTTATTAAACCATTGAAGAAAAAATAAATAATAGTAAGCAGTAATTCCTGCTACCTATATTTATTTCAATCTTGTTCCGATTCATTTTTTTATGCAAATACTTGCTTAAATTATAATCACAAATAATTGATGGTAAGTAGGTTATTTACAAGAGTATGAGTTGTTTTCAAGTATTTTAATTTTAGGTGGTTTTCCTATGAAGCTTAAAAATGAAGAATCATTGCACAAGTATTTCAAAATCATGGTATAAATATTGTAAATACATCCAAAAATTATGTCAAATAAATCAGAGGTAGTTATCCAATTAGCACAAAGAGAGAAATAAAACCTTCAAAGTTTTAGTCGAATCAAATGTTTCAAAATTATTGAAAAACAAATATTTTATTTTTCAAAGTTAAACATTATAACTTGCATTGGTCAATGCTAAACTAATAGTGGTCAATAGGCAAATATATTTCTAGTGTCTTGCCTTGGCATAAACTAATATGCATGAAATCACTTATTTATTATATATCTCATGTTGCTAAAATTAAAATAATAATAAAAACTAACTAAGCTATGACTTTATTATTATTACTAAAAATTATATTTTAAAGATACGTGTTTAAAAAAACATGAAACAAAATTTTTAACAATGGAGATTTACCTCATTGAGATTTACCCCTACTTTATGAGATACTCTTAATGTAAAATCATTTTTTGCTATAGTATTATGGGCCAATACCATGGTTTATCAATACCACATGCCCAAAAAACCATAACACACTTTAAATTACACTTTTTGATATGACATCTTTTTAATCAATCAATTTGATTAAAAGGAATAAATGATATAACTACTTTGGAGATAATTCTCCACCATTGATTTGTGTATATTAATATGAATATTCTAAAATATCCCATGGAGGTTAAATTCCTACAATCTACCTAATAATTATTAATAATTAATTTAAAATTCTTGAAACCCTATTCCAAAATAGACATGCATGTAACAAGATTTTTCATCATGGAGATTACATTGTGGAGATTTTAAATCTATAAATAATATTTGTTATAATACTATGAACCAATATCATGACTTATCAACACCACATGTTGAAAAACCATAACTCATTTGGTTTGATACTTGGTCATATGACATTTTTTGAGTTAATCAATTTCATTAAAAGAGAAGAAAGAACATAATTACTTTGTGTTAAATTTCAACATTCTTTTAATTACATATAAAAATATTTTAAGATATTCCATTGAAGCTATATTGCCACTATCCACCTAATAATTAAGTAAACAAGTCTATCCCATAATTAAAGGAAGAAACTTGCGAATGAGAAGAGACTTGAGAGAGTAGAAGAGACCAGTGAAATTATATGTAACTTCATTTTTCCCTATATTATAATTAAATAAAACATTGCACAAAGTTCGTTTCTAGTCAATTATTCTATACTCAATTGGAGATTGGATTAGGCTGAGTGATAAATTGTGGTCAAATATCTCTATAATATGGCATGCAGTGCTAAATTTATTTGATTTCATTGCTTCTGGGTTGGCATGGAAGGTAGGGACAAGCTCTTCTTGCCAAGCTCAAAGACAATGGCGTCTCTTGTCTTTCCCACATAATTAACCCAAATTATACCACTATGTGGCGACAAGGGTGACTTATGGCAAATGATTTGTAGATCAATAAGGAATTCAAGGAAATTTGGGTGGTTTACTTGGAAGCGTTGGTAAATGGTCATATCATAATCTCTAAAGAGAAGGATGAGTTGGTTTAGGCTCATTTTCTACATGGTACTTATACTCTAAAGGTGGTTTATCTTCATTTAAATGTGGAAGCTATGAATGGAGTAGAGATGTGGTGGTGGAAAGGGGTATGTAGGATTAAGAGTCCACAAAGTCACGTCTCTTTATGTGGCATATCTTGGAAAAAAGGGTCCCTACATGGGAAAAATTGTAGAAGAGGAACAATATTGGGACTCGGTGGTGCCCTTTATGCAAATCAAATAGTGATTCTATTGAGCATCTCTTCTTTGATTTCCCTTTCCTTGTCATATATGGTATATATGGCATTCGATATGCGGTAAATTATGTGTTTGGAAATGACCTTCATTGGAGGAGTGAGGGCTATCTTGGGCACAAAACAAGAATACCAAACCCTTCAAGGTTTTCCCACTTCCCATTTGTTTGGGTGTTTGGTTGGCCTGATACAAAGAAAATTTTCAAAACTTGTCTTCTAGTCTAAACAAGGTGGTTGCTAAAGTAGGGGATATTCTGGGTCACTTCCTGCAGCCTATGGTTTCCATTTGTGTAAGAAATGCTTCTCATGTAGAGGATGATATTTCTTGTCCATGGGGTTTCTTCAATGGGGATGAATAGGTGGAGGATCACGAATGTGGTGGCGGTTTGATCTTACATTGTTTTTATCAACATCCCTTGAAATTTAGTATTAGGTTAGGGAGTGGCATAAATAACTTGGACACATTATTATCTGGTCATTATCTAGTGGATTTTTCTTGAGAAATTGGTTTTGAAAGACTTCAAGTGTTTGGTGAATCTTTTCTAGTCATAAACTACATTAATGAGATTCAACAATGTCACATTATTCACCTAGTTTATATTTTGGAGGGTTTACGAAGAATAAAGCTTGCTTATTCATATTTTTCATACACTCATATTTAGGGAGATAGAAACAATGAAGTAGATTGGTATTCTAAGGAAGGCATGTAGTTAGATTAGGGCTCTTGGAACATTGTAGAAGTCATAAATGATAGCTCACTACAACTATTAACACAGACCTTTTATGGATGCTCAAAACTCTGTAGCACTACAACGTTTTTTTTTTTGTCTTTTTGCAATTAATCTTTCATCATATACATTATTGTGTAGTTTATCATGGATATATTGTTTGGAGCTTTTTTAGTTCACTTCTTACATTGTTTTTTTCTTTTCTTTTTTTTGGGGTTAATAATGCTTATATTTTTTGGCTCTAATTTTTTTAGAAACCTAACCGGATTTTATTAAAATTTTGTTTATCATCCTAAATATAATCACGATTTTTTTTCAAAAGAAATAAATATAATTACTTATAAAAAAT
>APFE030394010.1:0-11598 GCA_000404065.3 Pinus taeda
AATAGATAAAAACAAAATTCCTAATAATTTTTAGGAAACCAATAATATATTTAACCTCTCATTTACATTTATTGGTTCATAAACAAATATAGAATATCACAAACTAATAATACAATTTAATAATTAAAAATGTATAGAATAATTTGTAAAAAAAGGACAAATATTTTTTTGGGGGCCACCATTAAACTCATCCTCCCATTAGGTAAGCATGATGATAATTTATTTTACTTGTTGCCAGGAGACCTGAATGTTTAAACTAATGCACACCATAATTAGCTTAGCTTGGGTAGCTGTATGGCCAGAATTAGAAAAGAAAACATTCGTCCACGTAAAAGGTCGTATAATAATTTAATCTGATATTTGTGATAGGTACTAATGTATACAATAATGCATACGGTAGTTTCGTTGGTTTGACTATTTGATGAGATTGCAATTCTATAGTTTTTCTTCTCATATTTTCCATTCTTTACCACAAACATACCGTTTGCTTGTTGGTTGGTATTTTATGAGGACACAATTAAAATTCCGGTCACACTCACTTTATTTATTTATTTATTTTTCAATCTTGTTTTTTTTTTTATATAATCAATTTTTTGCACAGTTTGTTTTTCTTGATTTTTTCTTTGTGTTAATGAGATATAAGTGTGATGACAGGTTTGTCCTAGCGGTGCGATAATTATAAATAAATCGGGAAACACATTTTAAGATAATAATAAGGCATCTATTTACATTAAAATAGAGAATGATGAAAGGCAAATGAGTTCCCCAACTGATCTTCATAGTTATCATCATGAGATGAGATGACATATCATCCCACTTTTGAAATGTGACTTTCGACTAACCATCATTAGTGGGTGGACCGTTTTAGGCCTATATTGTTCGCAAACCTCCCCATTTAGTCACGCAGTGGTTCCTTATCGCAAACTTATTATATTACAAATATTGTGTTCCCGGATGTCATGTTTACCTTGTATATGAATATTCAGAGAAATAATTGGCTTGTATTTATGTAATATTCTAAAAATGTTAGTTCGTGACTATATATATATTTGCGCCAGAAGGTAGAGTCACGAACTCATTTCCATCTAGGATAAGGATCCTTAACCATTACCATATGATACTTCTCTTCATTGAAAGAGTTAGAGATAAAGGCATAACCCACAAAAAGATAAACCCTAGTTTGGTGGCCCATTTCCATGTGCGGATTGGAAATTTAGTTTGGTACAAGTGTAGATATTGTTAATTTCCAGTGGCACACAGGTTTTCTGTTTTGGAGGCCTTTTAGGGTAAGTTATTTTCCAGGATTTGTAAGGATTACTTATTTAAACAAATTTCGTTAGTGACAACCAAAGACACAAGACTTTCATTAGGTGTATTTTACGAGTTATTTATATATTTGGTATATAGCCATTATATTTAGCTTACTCTAAAAAACGTACAAATTAATTTTGAAACTAATGGAAATTTAGGTAGTGCTAAATCCATTTCCATTATAAAGAACACTTCAAACACTCCAGCATTCTAATGTTCTGAAAAGAAATTCCATATCCACTATCAAAAAAACATTTCAAACGCTCCAGGGTTCTAATTTTTTGAAAAAAAATTACCAGATTCCAACCAAAAAAATGTGGTGGAGGTCAATTTGTGTCCTCATTAAACAAATCAATTACATTTAGCTAAATGTATTTCCATAAAATTAGAAAGTTATGAGTAAGTGTACTTGTACAAACATCAATTATCCCAAAAATAAATGAAATATTATATTTATTAATACCAATAATTTATTAAACCAAGTGATACATCCAATTTGTAAAATATAATTGTTATTTCTATAATGAATTTGTACATTATTTATATATTATTCTAATTACATATTTTTATATATAGAATGGTATATCATAGATAAAGTTTTCAATTAATTTCAATTAAGTTATGAATAATAATTACAAATATTTATAAATTTTTTATAAAAACGTAAATCGTGCATAAAAATTATTTACAAATTAAGATTTATTTTTAACTATCAAATAAAATAAAAAAAGACTTGAACATTCCACAAATGAAGAAAAATCCAAATAGCAACGACATACATGAGTAAAAATAATTATAAAGATGCCCTCTCGAATTGAGACTTGCAAAGGACATGTGAAAAAGATTAGTTAAGTCACCTTCATTGCTACGAATATTGCAGCCATATGCCATATAGTCTCATGCTCAGGACCCGTCAATTTTCTTCTAGGGGAATGGGCCTTTTATTTTTTATAAAAAATTAAGGGGGTTTGTTAGACTCATAACAGATAGTTATACAAAGTGCAATATATATTTTTGAAGAAGAATGAAGTGGAATGGAAGAAAAACTATTATTTCTCACGGTGGCACACTACAACAATTATTAGTGGTTGTTTAGTACCCCTAGAGAATGCACTCTTGCTCGAAACGGAATTGGTAACGTATAGTGAAGCTGTAACACAACCAAGATGAAAGTGGAAGATACAGGTTTCTAAGTTTTATAACTCAAAATTGAATAGAAACTCTTAATAATAACGGTTAGATTATATATAAGATGAACAATATTACACATTTATTACATCTCAACCATCTATGCATTTTTATTATTTAAAGATTGTAAATCTTGGAACCACTATTCTCATATAGGTCATCCCTGTGAGAATAATTAGTTATAAATACTTGAAAAAAATATTACAAAATCATTATAACATACAACAAGTTATTACATTCTAGATTAAGATCTATTGCCCAACTATCAGGTACGCTAGCTAGGTGTTTTTGGATAGCCCTAGGTTGCTTTTTATCGTAACTTTAAACTTTTTGGTTGTCGCTTTCATGTAAGAATAAATTTTAGATTTTAATAGTAATAAAGGATACATGTTAAAATCCAAAAACCCTAGTATCGTGTAATAACACTTATTGCCATTATTTTTGCAGGATTTTATGGTTTTATGTTTACTTGTAAATATTTAAGTTAGAGACATAGAATGTGGGACATGCTAAATTTGAATATTGAAATGAAAAATGTAAATATTATGTGCAACAATAAATAAATGTTTTCTTTGGAAATATTATGGGAACCACCACATGATTGGTGATGCTTCTTTTCTATCAAAAAAATATTGAAGTGGTGTAGTCTAGATAGTGGACAAGTAGAAGGTGACATTTGTCACAATTATAACCTCCCATGATCAATTAAATGTGCATCATCTTTATTGTTGGAATCTTGGATGCACATGTAATAGAGTCTCATGGTAGGGACCGCACTATGACCTATGGGCTACTATTGGCTCATCAAGTTCTTATCAAGAGAATGGGCCTTGCTTTTATGGCCTACAATGAAGTTAGGGATTTTCTTAGACCAAAAAAAAGTAAAATGGTTTTCCATGGTGCAGAATAGATTTTCTAAATAGAATGAAGCCTCCCAACTATTATATCTGAGCCTAGGACACTATAATGATTGCTAGTGATTGTTTAACAACAGGTTTGAGGAACTTCAGATCTTTTCTACCCTACAGAATCAGCTCCTATCCAAAAGGGAATTCTTAATGTATGTGAATCTATAGCACAACCAAGATGCACGTCGAACATACATGTTTCTAGGTTTTATTATTGAAAAATAGGTTATCAATTTCTAATAGCATTAGTATTAGTTAGATCAAAATATTTCAAATTTATGAGAAAACGTATTTTGGCGTAAATCACATAATAGTACATTTGTCAAGGCATTTTGAACCAACGAGTGTGGTTCATTATTATATAATAACACAATTACATTAATAATAGTTATTGATAAATGTAGATAAGCTTATATTATTCACATTTATTATCATTCATTTAAAAATATTAACATTAATAATTTTATTATTATTTATAAATTATACTTTATTGTTATTATTATTATGCACTATTAATTAACCAATCAAAACAATATAAATTATATAAATATTAACCTTAATAATAATAATAATAATAATAAATCCTAGACTTTTATGATCTATATTGTAAATGACAATATCTTTCATATTAATCACATTAGTAAGATTTGGTTGGCGTTTCAAACAAGGTAATATGGTTCATCCCTAGGATAATAATGATATTTAGAAGTTATTAATAATTATAAATTATTATTGATCCATGCACATACCCAGATAATAAAATGTCTGCAAAAAATTGGAAGAAACAATCGGGGAGGTGGAGCTAGGGTTTCATCGAAGGTCCGGATGCCCGATAGCAGATCTGCGCGATTGATTTCAGACAAGGAAAGGAGGCGCGCAGGGTAGGGAGGGTCCTGAGCATCAGGGAAAGCTTAGAAGAGCGGACCTCTCTAAATCATTTCTCACTAGAGATCAACAAGTCGATAACCAGAGATTGTGGGTGCTGACTGGAAGTGATGGGGACGGAGCAAGGGAGGGGAGAGATCCCCTCCTTCAAAGCGACATTAACAGGGGAAACAAGGAAGGAAAGGCAGAGTGACAGAGAGCGAACCAATGAAGGAGAAACTTCAGAAGCTGGAGCGCAAAGGCGATGAGGAATTCAAAGAAAATGCCTACCAAGGACAATGAACAAACCCAGGTTTGTAATCCCGCCTAATAGACTAGAAAATTACAGAAGCCACTTGAGAGATTATGCTTTGATCTGTAAGTTCATAGGATATTGGCCAGCTAAGAAGGATCTTATGAGATGGATCCATCAGAGGTGGAAACCAAAAGGACATGTGGAGGTCAAGTTGGGAGCAAAGGGGTTTTTCACTGTCATATTTTCCAATCTAGAAGATAGGGTATGAATCTTTGAGGAAGGACCCTATTTCATGAACAATGCTGGTCTGTTCATGAGAGAATGGGTAGATTGCTACAACCCAGATAAGGAGAGGATGTTAGCTGGCCTGATATGGATAAGACTCTTTGGCCTACCATCAGAATTCTGGGAGCCAGAGATCCTTAAAGGCATAGGAAATTCAATAGGTTCCTTTGTTAAAGTGGTAGAATCAACAAAGAGAGGAAAATACACCACATATGCTAGAATATGCGCATACATGAACATCACAGAGCCTCTTCTAGATACTATAGAACTGGAATATCATGATGAGATATGGCATCAACCAATTGACTACGAACATATCCCATTTCGCTACAGAAGATGTCATGAATATGGCCATTTATTTCGGGAATGCCCCATTACGCTAGCTGAAAAGGAAAGGGAAGTAGAGAAAGAAAGGAGAAATGCAACAAGGAAAATAGGGGAAGAAGAAGAGGACTTCAGAGAAGTTCAAAGAAGGAGAAGAAGAGGAAGTAAAAAGATGGCGATGGGTAAACAAAAAGAAACCCAGAAAACAGAATCACTAAACAAGTTTAAAGTCCTACAGGAAGAAGGTTTGGAGACAGAGGCAAGCGAGGAAGAAGAAATAGAAGGAATGGAGGTAATAAATGAAAATACAAACAAAGAGACAGATAACACGAATAATGATCAAAGGGTAGAAATCCTAAGAGAAACCCAAGAGGATCAAGGAGACATGGAGATAGACCCACAGAAAACAAAAGGAGAAGAAGAAGAACAAGCAATGGCGAAACTTCTACAGGAATGGAAAAGGCTTGATGAAAGATTCATCCCAGAAGAACAAAAACAGAGATACAAAGAAACATTTCAAAGATATAAGGAAAAAAAGAGACTAAGAGAGGAGAAGTAAAGTCAAAAAACGGAGAAACAGGAAAGGCAAAGCATAGGAGCGGGCAACACTGGCAAGGGAGTTAAAAAAAGAGGGAGAAGAACAATGAGTGAAATGATACAAGAAGTGGGTGAGATGCTTGTCAACTCAGGAAGAGTGGTACCTCTCTTAGAGGTATTCCAATCCCTCCCAAAACTGTTAAGATGATTATTACAAGCTGGAACATAAGAGGCCTCAACAGCAGAGGCAAACAAAGGTATTTGAATGAGAGATTGAAAAAAGAAAAACCCAGTATAATGATAGTACAAGAAACAAAAATAAGTACTGTGAAAATGAGAGAAATTCTTAATAGAAACAGGAATAGATATGAAATGATGGGACAGGATGCGATCGGAAGCGCAGGAGGTCTGGTAATTATCTGGAATCCAGAGGAAATACAATTCAGTAATTGGATGAGCTTTCCAAGAATTTTAACAGGAACAGCAAGCATAGTAGGAACGACGGAGGAGGTTATTATAACAGGGGTGTATGGACCACATATTCAAATCGAAAAGGAAAACTTTTTGCAAAATCTAAAAGCTTTGAGATGCCTAATACCAGGAAAACAATGGATCGTAGGAGGGGATTTTAATCTGATTAAAGCCTCAGGCGAAAAAAGAGGAGGAACAAGGAGAATGGATAAGGTAATGGAGCAGTTTGGAGATCTCATAAGGGAACAGAAATTGATCGATATTCAAACCATCAATGGAAATCATACGTGGAATAATCGAAGAGGAGGAGCTAACCAAATAGCCTCTCGCCTTGATAGATTCTTAATCTCAGAACAAATAATGATGAAGGATGTATTCATAGAAGCCACCATCCTCCCGGTAGCAGGATCAGACCATTGGCCAATTAAATTAGAAATGGACTTAAAACAAAGGCCTCCCAACAAACCCTTCAGCTTCGAAGCCTTTTGGCTAAGAAATGAAGGACTGATGGAGAAGCTAGAAGAATGGTGGAGGACGAGTGATCAAAGAGGAAAAAATAAGATGCACACCTTTCAACTCAAACTGAAGGAAATGAAGAATAAGATAAAGAAATGGAATAAAGAAGAATTTGGTAACATTATAGAAGAAAAAAAGAGACTAGAATAGAGAATGGAAGAGCTTCAGCAGATAGACATATTAGAAGGCATATAAGAGGAGAGAACAAAAGAAGAAGGTATGATATTAAACCAGCTAGAAGAAAGAAGGAAACAAGAAGAGATTTTATGGAAACAGAAATCAAGGGTTCAGTGGCTTAGAGAGGGAGAGAGGAATACTAAGTTTTTCCATAAAGAAATGGTACAACATAGACAAAGAAACAGAATATTCTCAATAAAAAACCAAGAAGGTCAAAGAGTTCTACAACACGAAGAAATTGAAAAAGTGTTGGTCAATCAGTTCAAAAACATACTGAGGGAACCGCTAGCTAACAGATCAGATGCCATAGCAAAGATAAGCAGGGAAATTCCAAATGTAGTAACAAGAGATCAAAATCTGGCACTCATGAGGAAAATTACGATGGAAGAAGTGGAGGATATTGTTAGAAACATGAAAAGGAACAAAGCTCCTAGACCAGATGGGTATACAGTAGAATTCTTCCAAGCTGGGTGGCATTTTCTTGCAACAGAAGTTCTGGAAGTTGTAGAGGAGGCCAGAATAAATCAAAGAATATGGCCAGGAATAAACTCAACCCTTCTGACCCTTATTCCTAAAACTAATCAGGCAGACCAAGCTGAAGGCTTTCACCCTATACCCCTTCGTAACGTCATCTACAAGATAGTGGCATCGGTAGTAGCTCAGAGATTAAAATTGATCTTGCCAAGTATTATTTCCCCAGAACAAACTGGGTTTGTTGAAGGAAGGCAGATTTTGGATGGGCTAGTGGTGGCTCAGGAAGTAATCCACACACTCAAAACGAAAAAAGAAAAAGGTATGCTGATTAAACTAGACCTCTCAAAAGCCTATGATATGCTAAGTTGGAAGTACCTAGAAATGATCCTTAAAGCCTTTGGATTCTGTGATAGGTGGGTGAATTGGGTCCTGAGCATGATCTCTACTCCGAATTTCTCTATTCTGTTGAATGGAGCGCCAACAAGAACATTCAATGCAACAAGAGGCCTCAGACAAGGGGACCCCTTATCCCCCTTTCTCTTCATAATAGCAGGAGAAGGATTAGGCAGATATTTTAAAAAAGAGTTAAGAGAAAGGAAAATACAAGGCCTCTGATTATGGGGAAATCAAACCACAGTCACCCACCAACAATTCGTGGACAACGTAATGATATATTGTAAAGCAACCTTGAAAGAAGTGAAAAGGATAAAGAAAATTATAGAGATATTTATGGAAGGCTCAGGGATGGAGGTTAATAATCAGAAATCCAGAACTTTTTTCTTTAACACTATGGAACCTATTAAGAATCACCTAACCAGGGTTGTGGGATATCGGAAATGGGATCTCCCTACCAAATATTTAGGAACTATGTTGGACTCATCTACCCTCAAAATAGGAAATTGGAAGAATATCCTTGAGAAGATCATGAAAAGGTTGGAAAACTGGACTTTCCGTGCTCTGAACCTGGCAGCAAGGGCAGTGTTGCTCAAAGCCACTATACAGGAAATTCTGATATATCCATTATCCGTGATGGCTGCCCCTAAAGGAATGTGTAATAAACTGGTAGAGATTTACAGAAATTTTCTATGGGGGGGACCGAAGCAACAAAAGAAGTGGGCCCTCTGTTCATGGAACAGTCTAACCAGACCAAAGGAAAAAGGTGGCTTAGGCCTTAGAGACCCATGGACTTTCAATCAAGTACTCGCTGCCAAATTAAGATGGAGATGGCTACAAGGGGGGCCGGATCTATGGAAAGAAATCTGGACTAAAAAATATAATATGCCTCTCACCCCTGAAGAAATTCTAAGGGAACAAGATATGCCTCGGGGATCGGATATATGGAACCTATCCATCCAAAGCAGGGACTTAATCGACAGACATATATTCTGGGAAATAAGAGGAGGTCAGATTGCGAGATTTTGGGATGAAGCCTGGCAGCAAAGGGAGAAAATGTTGAACCTACAAGGTATGCAAGAAATCTACAGAACAAGTTTGGAGAGGAACCTCATTACGGTTAAAGATTACTGGACTGAAGAACCGAAAAATGAGGAATGGCGAGAATGGAAACCTATGGAGGAATGGAAAAGGAATGCAATAGAATATCAAAAAACAACATTCGGAAAGAAAATATAGTCCAGGAAGATAAAAAAGAGAGAAGGCAGAGACATCCTCCGATGGGGCAAAGAAACGAAAGGGATATTTTCCATAAAGGAAGCCTACAAAGTAAAAACCCAGCATGATCAGGGGGAGGAAGAACAAAAGTGGAAAAGGATATGGAGAACAAAATGGTGGCCGAAGATTAAATTGTTTACATGGTTGGTAGGAAGAAAGCGGATTTTAACATGGGACAGAATTCAAAAAAGAGGCTTCTCTGGCCCAGCAAGATGTTGTCTCTGTAATTCAGATGAAGAAGATCAGGAACACCTGCTTAATGGATGCAGCGTGGCCCAATTCCAGTGGGAACAAACGAAAAATCTATTCTCGACAACAGAAAGAAACCTGCATGACATAATTCAAACCCTAAGCGACTGGGGAGAAGGAAAGTTTCAAAGCAAAATAGTTAGAAGAGCGTGGAGCATAACAACAGGCTTCAATGTTTGGAATTTGTGGAAGGAACGAAATAGTCGAATATTTAAAGGGAAGTCCTTAGGTCCGGAGGAAGTATGGAAGAGAACGCTAAGACAAATTAAAGAGTCAATCCTAGCGAAGAATTGGGCAGATGAGGATTGGAAAACAACAGAAGCTGAAATAGAGATTTTAAATAAGCTGAATATAGAACAGGGGATGATCTACCAACAAAAAACAAAGCAGAATCATTCAATAGCAAACCAAAGTCATGCAGTTTATTGAAAGCCTCCAGAAGGGTTTATTAAGCTCAATTTAGATGGAGCTGCTAAAGGGAATCTTGGACTAGCGGGTTTTGGCGAGATATGCAGAAATGGACAAGGGGGAACAGAATGGATCTATGCTGAACATGGAGGAACAATGACCAATAACAAGGCATAATTTATGTTTATATATCAGGGCCTTAAAATTGCCAGAAGAAATGGTTATAGGAAGATAGAAATTGAAGGAGATTCCACCTTGGTTATTGATTCGATAAGGAAATTAATCCTAGGAAAGAAATGGGAGAAGGTAGTAAAAAGCTGGAGAAGTGCAAGCATAGTCTGAGATATAGAGGAAATGTTGACAGGAATTGATTTCAAGATCACTTCGCATGTAAGAAGAGAGGGCAATAAACTCGTTGACTGCTTGGCGAATTAGGGAAGCAAAAAAGCATTGGAACGAATCGACGACAGCTGGACCAATCAGGTAACGCTCGCAAGATGGGACGGGCTAAAACAGCTCATTAGTAATGATAATCATGACGCAGAACAGGGATAATTACAATTCCGCGTGGAGTAGGAGAGGGAGAATAAGGCATGATCAGGCGGCAATAAGGAGAGGACAGAAGGGCGGCACCCTTAACTTCCTGACATCAGTAATTAATGATTTCTCAGTGAGACAGGGACGTGGCCCAAAACAAAAACCGATTATCAATACCAAAGCCATCATACAGAGTAAAAGTGGCATGCGAAAGGGGGAGAAATCCCATCATAAGAGCAAAGGTGGTAAGGAAGTTATAAGGAGGAACACGGGAAGAATGTCAGGCAACAGAAATACGAAGAAGGTGGCGAGAGAAGAGGCGACTTGGAAGAGAACCCCGAACCAACGCCTCAAACGTTCGAAAATGGGTGAGCGAAGAGATAAGACTGTCCAAAAGGAAAAGGACGCGGCTGAGGGCAGGCACTTCGAACGGGACAGGGTCAAAATTGAAATAGAAAGTTCAGAGGGGTTGGAATGCAGACAGGATAAAGAACTCAGAGGCAAGCAGTTCGAAACCGGGCAGAGCAGTAGAGGCTCGAAGCAAGTTAAGGAGGGAGGAGGTCGGAAGTAGCAGGAGCAGAGAGGAAGAGGGCGCCCCCATCAAGCCACCAATAATGCGGAGGGTAACAGGACGCAGAAAAGGCGTAAAAGAAGGAACAGGTCGATCAGTCGGGCTGTGCACGAGGCTGAACAAGCCTATAATCTAGATTCCAATGCAAATATAAGGAACATCATCGACGCCATGGAGGAGAAGGTGTTAGAGGAACCCTCTGACCCAGAAATGGATGAGTGGTCCTTGCAGCTGCCGGACCCTGGCCACACGCGAGGCAGACTCACTCTATATCGCCACGCACTTCATACTTACTGGGTTCTGAAACACCTCCTGGCCAAGGCCATGGAGCAGGTCGCGGCCGAGATGGTGGAGATGGCGCAAGACACAGCAGCTGCAAAAAAGGAAGTTGCAAATGTGGAGGAGATGGTGAGGCATCAGAATGAACACCTCAAGGAAATCAAAGCAATGTTGATGGAGCAGAGGAAAGATAACGTCAACAACAAAATCGACTGAGGATATGCAGCGAAGTGAAAGGCCTGTTCTTCGTTTCTTTTTCCTTTTTGAAAGTCAATACTCTGTTTCTTTGGAACAATATCTGGTATGCCCTAGCGGTAGTAGCTCAGGGGTTTGGTCTAATAGGACTGAGAAAAATCTAGTTTTTTGGGGTAAATTTGGGAGAAGAGGGCTTTTGCTTCTTATCAGTTTGACAATATCCAGTTTTGATAACATTACTGACTATTGGAAGTATAGGATCCAACAGATCTGGTTTCCCTACGGGGCAGATTGAGGATCCTAAGTTTTGTACTTTTATAAATGTTTGTAGATAATATAAATACCGCAGTTCACAAAAATTATAAATTATTATTAAT
>APFE030394036.1:0-25669 GCA_000404065.3 Pinus taeda
ATGAATATATATAATTAATTTTATAAAGCTTATCAAGTTATTATAATTTGATTTTTTCTTTTTTTATTTCATTTTAGTTAATTATAATTTGAGGAAATAGACCCACTTATTTTACAAAAGTAAGTTAGCCTTTGACTCATCTTTAAATATAGAAATGGTCCCCAACCATCACATTGAACAATTTTTTGAAATACTTATTTTCTTATTCTTTTATATCCTTACATATGTTTGAACTACTTAGTATGATATGTGCAACTTCTTAGCTAGTCAGAATGAATTGTTTTGTTAACCATATCTGAAATATTATTTGTATTCCCACAACTAAGACAAGGATGGAGATCAAACTACTAATTGTCCATGTGATCAACTCTACCATAAATTTGACATTTATAAAAAAAATATCATGATTTTTATCATTAGATATATTGTTAACATTCTTAAATTCTTGAATCACTTTTTAAGTCTTTAAATTTTCATGACAATATCCCATACTAAAAAATTAAACTTATTTGGAGTAATTTGGAATACAAAAGATGTTGAGTTTGTCATATCTTAATCTATCTCAATTTTTGTTTAATATAAGGTAGGGTGAATGTTTTGAATTTATTTTATTTCTAAAAATAGGTATGGAAAAAGTTTGATTGTTTGAGGAATTGAAAAAAAAACTATGGAGAAAAGTACATATAGAGATTCATATTTTCACCAAAAAAACATTGCAATAAATTGTATTCAACATAGTATATTGACATAATTGACATGAAATTCCCTTTTCCCATTTTATGGTACAAGACTACCTATTATATAGAATATGGCCAAAGATCAATACTTCATTTGGAGCAAAAGGGAACATATTTGCAAAAATTAGATATCTAAAAGTTGGAATATTAAATTCGCACACGTAGGAAGAACATTTATTCTCTTCCTATCTTGGTAAAGTTGTTATGAATGGTATTAATGAAAAGAAGATAAAATATATCACATCATAAGTCCCTACTGCCTAAGATGAAAAGTTTGAGAAAAGAATAAGGAAAACTATTTCATCTTATAAGGCTCTTTACATCAACAAAAATTCCATCAAAACTATCCTCTAAATAGAAATGTGAAGGTTTTGAAATCAATTTTAAAAAATATACAAAAAAAAATTAAGAAGAGAAAGAAACATCCACTAGTTTGAGTTTGAGAGATCAACTCTCAAGGGAGTTGAAGTTTTTTACCTCATTTTTATAGAAACTAGATACTAATTATGAAGGAATGATTTTTTCCCTGAGATTGAAAACTAATGTGATTCCTAATTAAAATTCTCAATTGAGCATTCTCAAAGACTTTTGATGGTGTATGCCTCAATGCAAGACTATTCCTTACTTGCTTCTATTGGAATAGGTGTAAGAATATTTACTTTTTTGTTGTAGATTATTCTCAGACAATATTAATTATATATTATTACTATTTTTAAATTACTCACTAATAGGTAGATGGAAATTTGTAACTAGTTATGTCAATTCAAGTTAACATAATTTTTATGAGTTATTATTTAAAATATTTGTTTGCATGATGAATTTAATAAACAGTTTTTTATTTTAATAATTAGAATTTTAATGTTTTATTTCATACACATTTTATTCTTAAATATTAATCAAAATTTAAAAATAAAATAACATTTTGTTATTAGAAATAAAATTACATCTATCTTTTAAATCTACTAAATTTAAAGTTGATTCACCCATTAATAATTAAATAATTTCACTTTTATTTTGAACAAATTCTTTTCATTCTAGAGAGGCTTAGAAATAAAATTTTAATCATAAAAGGTTCACTTCGGAATAGATTATTATTAACTTTTGTTGTAGATTATTATCATGCAATACTAACCATTTTTTGTTTTTTTTATTACTACCTTTTGTTGTAGACTATTATCATGCAATATTAATTATTTTGTGTTCATATTTTTCAATTAATTGCTAAATTGTTGATGTGAAACATAAGATGTCATTTCAATTGAAAATAACCTAATTTCATGTGCTCTTATTTTAAATACATGCTCCATTAATATTTAGTAAAATAGTTCTTATTTTAGTAGTTTGATTTATTGTTTATTTGATATTCACATTCTATTGTTAAATAGTGATAGATTTTTAATGCAGAATTGTATTTAGTTATGAAATATAGAATTGTATGTGAGATTTAGATATTTGAAATATTAATCTTATTCATCTATTGGAAGCTAGAACAATACATTCAATAATTTTGTTGTTCCAAATATAAGTAAGCCTAATTACACATTAAATTTTTGAAATTAGATTAATTCTAAAATACATATCAACCCTTTCAAAATAAAAATAATTTATAATACCTTTCAGAATTAAAAACAACCTAACGAATATTCTTAAAATCATCAATATCCCAATTTAATTATTTCAAATTATATTACAGTTTTATGGTATCTATACAAAATAAAAAACATTAAAATTTTAAATTATAATTATTTTAAAATAAAAAATTATAAATAAAATATCTAAAAAATGTCGTAGGTTTTTATAATATAATTATATTAATGATTAATAATTTTATACTACATTTTATGATATTAAAAATAAAAATTAAAAAAATCAAAGTACACTATCTATAAAATAACAAGATCCGTGCTTTTAAAAAATGTAATTTTTAATATTATTATATTATACACTATATTTTTAAAATAAGAAAAACAAATAAATATTAGGATGTAAATATTAAAAAAAATGTAAGTACAATATTTATAAAAATAAACAATCGTGTATTTTAAAAATGGTGTATTTTATAATTATTAATATTATATACTATTTTTTTAAATAAAATAAATAAATATTAGGATGTAAATATTTTTAATACGAAATAAAAATAATAATTCAAAAAACATTTTTATTAGTCCATGCCATTAGTAATGGCCACGGACTATAGTAATCTAAATGTTTCTATTTAGCATTAGTTTCTCTGATTTTGTATGAGTTATAAGACTTATAGGTTAATGTTCTCTTGAGTCGAGTTTTTACAGGCCAATGAAATTTTTCCGTCGTCTTATTTGGCCTCATACCAAGGCATATGAGGCCAAAGCTTAGGGTAAACCACCATTTCAAACGCTATGAATTAATGCTGAATTAATGTTAGCATTAAGTCTTAAACATTTTATGTTAACGCATATATACCACTCTTACAATACACCTGCGGTGTACTCCTCCCACCGCATGTACCACCATTACCACCGTTACATTTAGGCCTGCCACCACATCTAACAGGTGCCAACTCCTATGGCTGTTCTGAAACATTGGAATGTCTATTAAGGTCTGTGCCCTCAAGCTTATTCTCTGCATATTTGAACTCATTCGAGCCGGATTCCTCCGTATCTCCATGGGTTGCACTTGGACTCTGATGCTTTACAGTGGAATCCCCGTATTTGACGTTAGCGGCCATATCTGTTTTGTTGGAATCGAACCCGCAAACTTTACCAGCTCGTTGCAGGAAGTGGACGAGATTAAGCACAGGAAGTGGAGGAGATTTAGCAAAGGTAATATGAGTGCTTTGGTACCTCGTGGAATCCAATATTCATAAGATATAAATTAAGAAAATAGTGCAAATAAAAGGTACTATTATGAAGGAGGGATCAGTAACCTTATCGAATCCCTGCTTTGATGCAATGATGCAAACAGCTTCCCTGAAATCTTCAGTCCTGTCTCTGGTTCTTGCCATTTTCAGTCATTGTTAAAAACATTTACCAAGATTAAAGACTCCAGATTTTATGGGGCTGACACCAAATTTGATGATTAAAGTGAGTCTATTATTAGACCAATCGTGATTTAAGGACTGCAACTAACATACATGTTAACAAGCGTGTTGTTTAAATACCTGTGAGGCGTTAATCCTCTGTGATGGATGTGGGCATGGATTAGTCTGTCGGCTAGTAATGCCCTATTCTCAATTAGTTTTCTTTATCAATCCCTAGCTATGTCCACGGTACTGAGCTGGATGCGCTTCATCACCTAGGTTAAAAACACGTAATAACCAGAAAATAAAATAGCCAAATAGAGTGTCGATGCAACCCTCTTATGGAAACTAAAGCTAATTATTTGGTAGTATTATAGTCTTAGAACTGAAGGACTCGTCGAGCTTAGGCATAAATTCGACAATGAACTCAAATAGCTAAGCTACCAAAATAATAAATTACTTCCAACATTAAACAAGACCAAAGGAAATTCCTCAATTTGCAAGCCGCCGCACGGTTTCATGGCAGAACCAACCTGAGGACAAGAGATGAGTTTTATGTAAAAAAGCCTCCTGAATTTGTACTTCATGAAATACACATCACACATGATTTTACCTACAATGGCACGCGAGAGGTTACACTATTTGAAATTAGTAAACATTATTAAACTAGAAGTAAAACCAGATACTACAAGTCCTTTTCTTACCCATGAAGGAACCATTCAGAAGTTAGTTCCTGTGCCTTTCCGCAGCTTGGGAGAAACAAAGGAATCCCCAATTCGAAACTCTAAAAACCCTTACCTCTACGGGAGGGCCATCCTCTTGCCATTGTGACTCTGCTGGAGGAAACGCATCCACTGAAGGCTCTTGAATCTCCCATTGCTGATCACCTTTTTAGTATATTCAAATCACAAAAAGGAAGAGACAAGTATCATGATTAAGTCTATCTGCAACTTTTACAAAGATTGAAAACTATGTTTTATACTGCACTTGGGAGAACCGGGGGAAAACTGAAAGCACAAGTAAAGGAAGCACTGCACTTGGGACTATTTTGTCTGCTGGGGAAATCATAATTGAAGTCGCCTTCCCAATGTTCAGCCACGTGTCTCTTGCATGCACATCGACCGGCTAAGAATGAAACAACACACACTTCACAAATTCTATTTCTTGAAGACGGGAGATGTGCAGAATAGAACTTTGGAAGGCAATACTCGTTGAAGTTTATTTAATCAAATCCTTGAACTGAATAAAGAAGATGCTTGTACTGATTATATTTGTAAATCTGGATTCAAGTACGTTCGAACATTATTGAAAGTGTTTTCTCCATTGAAATGTCTAAATCTGAAGTAATAAAATTCGATTTTATAACTTAAAAACCAACGAGTTATTAATTTTATTATAGTTACCTGGCTTGTGCCCATAAAAAAAAAGGTGCCACTCGTAGAATCCGCCCCTAAATTGACAGAAACTGCAGAACTGTGCTGCAATTGAGTACAATTATTTGCATCTTCAGCAGGCACGTTCAGATCGAATGTCTCGATTCTGCTACCCTACGATATTCCAATCCCGTTGAAACAATAACGACTCCAACGCAGATTACTCGAGAGTCAACCAGAAGAAAGAACTCCCTTTGGAAAGACAGACAGAGTTTAACACATACTCTGAGATTTGAAGTTGGCGACACGATTGTGAATAATTTGAATATACAATATGCAGTAGCAGCGAAGCCCCAACATCTCCTCACCATCGACGAGCTTCATGAGTCCTCGGGCATCGCCTCTATTCGGAAATTTGGTAGAGGAGGAGGGTGACCCTGCTGCCACTGGCGGCTATGAATACAGAGAAGATATCCAATATCAATAGCAAGGGGATTCTGAGTCTTCGCAGGCGGCTCCGCCCAAGCAAGTGGCCCAAGCTATGGAGCGTCTTGTTCATTTGGGTCGCCTCATTGCCCAAAACTTCTGTGACACACAGGGCATTCATGTACCCTAACTTTCTTAATGAGTTGAGCGTCTGGATCTCTTGGCCTTTGTGGCAGAGAAAATGGCTGAGACCAAATGTGGCGGAGGCTCCATTTCCATGTCTGGAGATCGAAACTGGAACAGAGAATCTTCCCCTACTTCTGCAACATATGGGATTGCTGCCATGGTTACTGCAAGTACTGCACTTAGGCGGATAGGGCCAAACAGTAAGCACAATTTAAGGCAAGAAGTTGGAGTTGGGAGAATTGGGGGAAAACTGGAATCAAAACTAAAGGCAATACTACACTTGGGAGAACTAGGGGAAAGTGGAAGCACAAGTAAAGGCAGTACTGCACTTGGGAGAACTGGGGGAAAACTGAAAGCACAAGTAAAGGAAGTACTGCACTTGGGACTATTTTGTCTGCGGGGAACTCATAATTAAACTCGCCTTCCCAATGTTCAACCAAGTGTCTCTTGCATGCACATCGACGGACTGAGAATGAAACAACACACACTTCACAAATTCTATTTCCTGAAGATGGGAGATGTGTGGAATGGAACTTTGGAAGGAAATACTCGATGAAGTTTATTTAATCAAATCCTTAAACTGAATAAAGAAGATGCTTGTACTGATTATATTTGTAAATCTGGATTCAAGTATGTTCGAACATTATTGAAAGTGTTTTCTCCGTTGAAATGTCTAAATCTGAAGTAATAAAATTCGATTTTATAATTTAAAACCCAACCAGTTATTAATGTTATTATAGTTACCTGGCTTGTACCCATAAAGAAAAAGGTACTAAATGGCAGGTTTTCAAAATCAAGGTATCCATATGCGTGACCTAGGAGAGACATGGAATTGTTTGTCACTGGCCATTTGCAACGTGGACTGCTTTAACTTCTCAAAAGTCTGGTTGCTTATGTTATTTATGATGTGTACATAAAAACATGATCCATGTTGGTCATCATGATTTTTGATGGTTCAAGGCATTTGTCTTCTCATGGACCTATTATAGAATTGGCTCTTTATATTTCAACATTTCCAAATTCTGAAAAGTTTAGCAGATAAATGCTCCCTACTGGTCATCATGTTCATGATGTGCCTCAAGAGTCAATATACACCACACATGAAATTGTATAAATTTTATGAGCTTCTGCCTTGCACATATTCAAACATCCCAACATGTTGTTGTCAAAAAAGCTATCATCTAGCAAATCAAATTTACATAAAATTTCCGTTAATTCGGCTTTTGCAGTTGCTTTAGCAACTCCGTTCTCTGCAAAAGTCTTCAATGCAGGTGTAGGTGCAGGTGCATTGTCAAATTTACATAAAATCTAATGGTCCTATGGTAGTTGAAGGCATTTTCTTTCTCATGAGCCCATCTTCAGTTCCTTTCTGTTAATTCTGCTTTTGTAGTTGCTTTAGCAACTCCGTTCTCTACAAAAGTCTTCAATGCAACTTCAGGTGCAGGTGCATTGTCAGGCTGAGCAACAGCTAGGCAGGGACTAGCTGCCATGCAGCCGATCTTGTTTAATCTTATAATCACTAGGATACTTTAATATCGATTTGGTCGTACAGTTTACAATGGTCACAATGCTTAACCAAGAACCATTCGAAGCCACTGAAACAATTTCGTACTAAAATATATATATTTTGATTGTGTGTATATTCTGATTGCCCTGCATTTTAGATGTTTAACGAAGATCCGTTGGATGTAGTTCAGACAATTGACAAACCGAAAATATATATAATTGTCAATAGATATTTTTTGTCAGGAAATATGGCCAACAAATATACAGGAAATATGGCCAACAGATATAGAGAAGGATGTTTGTTATTAAAGAACAATCCTCATTTAAAGAACAATAAAAGGAAATATAATGTTCCCATAATTATGTAGTGTTACTGTAGCTATCACCATATACAAAGATAAGGTATGTAAATGTAGAGAGCACAAGAGCAAGCTTTGGTAAGTAAGGTATGACAACCTTCTAACAAATTTCACATAGAACAGTCCTAATGTTAAGTGAAGTATGATACAACCATCTAAACCCTCAAGAGTTTAGCCATGGTTAAGAAAAAAAACTCTAAGACAATGAAGAAACTACATCCTATCCACTTTGGCTGTAGAGCAGCCAGATTCACTGGTGCATGTGCATTAACAAAAATAGCATTAAACATAAATCTGAAATGTTGTGGGAGTGAGCTACAAAAAAGTTTCAAAAGTAGTTGTACCCATGTTACCACAGACATGATGTTCGTTGAGCCGTTGATACCCACAAAATTCATCTATTGGCATTGATAAATTTTGTAGAACAGCTAAATTTATTGACCCACTTATGCATAATCTTAACTTTTCTGAATCACTCGGGAAATATATCATTATGCCGGTTAGCACAGTCGGCCTAACTCATTTAATGGATGTTATTTTTAGTATCAGTAATCATGGTGTCATTAAGGGTGTTACCATAGAAAGCTCTTGAAAATATAATTTCAACTGTTGAACCGTGCACGTTAATTCACCAAAACAGCTCGAGAAAACCCTTACCTTATCAGACTGCTTTTGGTCAGCAAGTGGTTTTCGTACAAGCTCATCCGATGCAATCAATTTTGGAGGTGTGTCAACTTTACATTTTCAAAAACAACCTTCTATCAGGACTTAACGTTCAACAAATAAAGGCCTTCTGATATTCTCCTCAACCGTTCGATTTCTTGAGGGCAGATCAACGGTTGACGGACAACATCAGACTTGCAGCAAATAAATTTTGACGTGCCGTAAAAGTTTTTGGGTTGACCGTCATTTATTTCAATCAAGTAATTAAAGTTATTTACTGTGGTTCGTAGGATATTGGTAAAACTTTTAATTTTAATGTTTTTTTATTCCTTCGGAGGTATGGGCGTCAAAACTTATGTATTTTTTTTTTTTTTTAAGTATGTGCATTGTATGATATATGTTTTATGTTATGAGTTGACTTTGTATGGTAAGTGAATATGTTGTAAAATGCACAGCAGTGCGAAAAAAAAAAAATGAAACTAGAGCATCTTGCGAATGGAATGTAGGTTTCTCACACAACAGTGTGAATGGGAATGCACAGCAGCATGGAAATCTTTCGTGGAGCTCATGCATTGAAATGCATAGTAGTTTTTATGGAATGTGAAGAAGGGATTTGTAAGTTTTTATTTTACAACAGTAAATGTAAACAAAAATTTACACACACGTGTGTAATTTTTTTTTTAAAGGAGACACAGTAATCTTGTTGAAATGTTTTGGTGAATCCCTCTAAGTGAAAGAGGATGAATTTTGTATCAGAAATTTTGTTTTAATGAATACAAATATTTTGTGGGTGTATGTAATACTTTGTTCTCAGAAATTAGTTATAACTTCCCTGTATTGTCTCTGTGTTCAGTTAATTTGTTTTTGGAATTTTACGAGAAGAATTCCCAATAGTGGTATCAGAGCATATCCAGGCTCTTTGAAGGTGTCAAAGAAGCTGAAGGAAGGAGTTTCTTGCTGCAACAACTTCTCCAGCAAATTGAAGGCACAGTCAAGAAAGGATTCATGTATTTCTCAAAGTTTTTTCTTCTGTTACTGCTAAAGAAACAGTCCAATATTTGAAACATAGCTGAGAATGTAAGGAATGGCCAGTACAAGCACTAGCATAGGTATTTTTAATACTGAGCTCCCACAGTTTAATGGAAAAAACTATGACTATTAGGCAATAACCATGAGAGCCCTGTTTGCCTCACAAGATTTTTCGGAATTAGTTCAAGATGGTTTTGAAGAACCAGCAGATGAAAATAAGTTTAACAGATTAACTCAGGTAGAGAAAGATCTATTAAAGAGCAATAGGAAGAAGGATTCAAAATCCCTCGTATTTTTTTATCAGTCAGTGCATGAGAGTGTGTTTCCAAGGATAGCAACAGCCAAGACATCCAACGAAGCATGGAAAACTCTCAAGACAGCCTATCAAGGCATGGAGAAAGTGAAGACAGCAAAACTACAGTTGTTGAGGAGAGATTTTGAGAAACTTTGCATGAAGGAGTCAGACAATATTGACTCATTCTTCACACATGTAATTGGATTGGTCACACAGATAAGATCTCATGGAGAAACTCTTGAAGAAAGGAGGATTGTGGAGAAACTGTTGAGGATCCTACCCTCAAAGTTTGATGTGATTGTCACCAACATAGAAGAGACAAAGGATATATCAAACTTTTCAGTTGATGAACTTCATGCATCACTGATAACACATGAGCAGAGGTTGAGTAGAAATGAAAACTCATCTCTAGAGAAAGCCTTTAAGACCCAGATGTCCTTTGGAAGAGGAAGAGGTCAAGGCAGAGGAAACTTGAGAGGAAGAGGCAGAAGCCAAAACAGAGGTGGAAGGAACAGCCCACCAAATGCTCAAGGAAATGGCAGCAATCCAAATCAGAACCAAGGCTAAGGAAGCAACCAACAAAGAGGACAACATCATGCTCAAGGACAAAGGTATGAAAAATCCAATTTTCAATGTTATTACTGTAAAAGATATGGGCATTATGCTAATGAATGTAGGAAGAAGCAGCATGATATGAGTAATAGACCAAATGCAAATGTCACTAGAGAAAACATTAGTCAAGATAATCTGTTGTTAGCTTGTAACATGGCTGAAACAAATAGTGAAGACATATGGTTTTTAGACTCAGGTTGCAGCAACCATATGACAAGAAACATAGCCCTGTTTTCGGCTTTAGATCAAAACGTGAAATCAGAAGTTACGCTTGGGACTGATAGCAAAATTTCTGTTATGGGAAAAGGAGAAGTCAAAATATTTAGAAAGAATGGTGAAAAGAAAACCATACCAGATGTCTACTATGTCCCTGGAATGAGATGTAACCTCTTGAGTATTGGAAAGCTTGTCCATAAGGGGTACAATGTTTTCTTTGAGAATGATGTATGCACCATCATGGATAGGGCACCCAACAAACAATGTATTGCTGAAGTAAAGATGACGAGGAATAGGATGTTCCCTCTCAGAATTAGGGCAGATCTGAAAAACAAAGAAGTAATTGCAGCAGTTACGCAAGAGGCTTTCCAAAGCGTGCCAAAGGATGAAAATTGGTTGTGGCACTTGAGATTTGGACATCTCAAACTTTGGAGGTCTTAATTTGAGGCAGAAAAGGGAATGGTAAGAGGATTACCATTGATAGAGAAACCGAACAGTCTTTGTGAAGGTTGCATATTGGGGAAACAACACAGAGAAAGTTTTCCATCAGGGAAAAGCATAAGGGCAAAAGCATCCTTAGAAATTATCAACTCAGATTTATGTGGACCGATGCAAACTCCATCACTAGCAGGCAGCCAATATTTTCTAACATTCATTGATTATTTCACTAGAAAAACTTGGGTCTATTTCCTTAATAACAAAAGTGAAGTGTTTGAAAAATTCTGAAATTTCAAAGCGCTTGTAGAAAACCAAAGTGGGCTGCATATCAAAGTCTTGAGAAGTGACAAAGAAGGTGATTATATCTCCAAAGAATTCCTACGCTTTTGTAGAGAAAATGGAATTCATAAGCAATTCACAGCTAGGTACACCCCGTAGAAAAATGGAGTTGTTGAAAGGAAGAATAGGACAATCATGGATATGGCGAGGAGCATGTTGAAGGCAAAGAATTTGTAAAATGATTATTGGGCTGAAGCTGTAAATTGTGCAGCATATATTTTGAATAGGTTTCCTACAAAAGCAGTCAGGAATAGAGTGTCCGAAGAAGCATGGAGTGGGAGAAAGCAAGGAGTCACCCACATGAAAGTTTTTGGATGTGTGGCTTATGCACACATTCCAAATCAACTAAGGAGGAAGTTGGACAACAAAGGGGAGAAATGTTTTCATTGGATACAGTGAGGGATCCAAAGCTTACACATTGTATATCCCATCTACTAAGAAGTTTTTTGTGAGCACAAATATTTAGTTCATTGAGGAGGAAGCTTGGGATGGAAGCATAGAGAAAACAGTGAATGTTAAAAATTGTTTGTCTCATGATGAAGATGATGAGGAGATGGCTGAAATACATCCCCAAATAGCAACGCCAACACAAAGACAGCAGGCGACACCCTTGAGGAGAAATGAAAGTGCTTCTCCAAGCACACCACAAGGACGAAATTCAAGTGCATCTTCAAGCACTTGCACACCGAATGAAAGAGGTAAAAAATTCAGAAATTTAAGTGATATTTATGATGAAGGAATGAATTCCTTGTTTGCTTTATATTGTCATGTTGATGACCCTATTGATTTCGAAGATGCAATTAAAGATAGGAAATGGATAGAAGCTATGGATGAGGAGATGAATGCCATAGAAAGAAACAAGACATGGGATTTGGTTGAACTACGAAAAGGAAAAGAAGTAATTGGAGTCAAATGGGTCTACAAGACCAAGAGTAATGCTGAAGGAAAGATAGAAAGGCACAAGGCAAGACTTGTTGTCAAGGGATACAAGCAGCAATATGGGAGAGACTATGAGGAAAATTTCGCACTGGTTGCAAGAATGGAAACTGTGAGAGCAGTGCTATCCATAGCAGCACAAAACAAGTGGAAAGTTTACCAAATGGATGTGAAGTCAGCATTCCTGAATGGAGTATTAATGGAAGAGGTTTACATAGAACAATCTCTAGGCTATGAAAAGAAAGACCAAGAGCACAAAGTGTGCAAATTGAAGAAAGATCTTTATGGGCTGAAGCAAGCCCCAAGAGCATGGTACAACAGGATAGATTCCTACCTACAGGAAAATGGATTTGAAAATGTGAGGGAGAACCCACCCTCTACATCAAAGAAAAGGATGGTAAAATTTTAATTGTTGTGTTGTATGTTGATGATGTTATTTTCACAAGTAATGATGATCATCTCATTGAAAACTTCAAAATAGTCATGAAAGAGGAATTTGAAATGACTGACATGGGTTTGCTGAGATACTTCTGAGGAATAGAAGTAAATCAAATTGAAAATGGATTTTTTATCTCACACGCAAAATATGTAATTGAAGTGTTGGGCAGATTTAATATGCAAGAGTGCAAGGCAACGATCACACCCACAGTAATGGGATTAAAACTCAGCAAAGAGGACAATAGCAAGGATTTTGATCCTAGCTTGTACAAGAGCATAATTGGTAGCCTTATGTATTTAACTGCAACTAGACCTCACATAATGTTTGCTGTTAGTTTAATTTCCAAATTCATGGAGAGGCCAAAAGAAGCACATTGGGAGGGAGCAAAAAGAATTTTGAGGTATGTCAAAGGCACTAAAAGATTTGGGATTTTATATACTACTTCAGAATGTTCAGATTTAGCTGGATACACTGATAGTGATTGGGCTGGAAGTGTAGATGATCAGAAAAGCACTTCTGGTTATGTCTTTCACATGGGTTCAGGAGTCATTTCATGGGCTTCTATGAAACAACCTATCATGGCGTTGTCTACAGAAGAGGCAAAATATGTGGCAGCTACAGCAGCAATATGTCAAGCAGTTTGGATGAGAAGAATGTTAAGGAGCTTAGGCCAAGAACAGAAAAAAGTGATGATGATTTTTTGTGACAATAGCTCAGCTATTGCATTATCAAAGAATTCAGTGTTTCATAAGAGAACGAAACACATTGACACAAGGTTTCAATACATCAGGGAATTGATAAGCAATGGAGAAATTGTCTTAGAACATTGCAGGACTCAGGAACAGGTTGCAGACATTTTGACAAAGCCATTAGACCACAAAAGCTTCAAATTTTTGAGGAAGTGTCTCGGTATGACTTAATGCCCAGTAGTTGAAATTAAAGGGGAGTGTTGAAAATATAATTTCAACTATTGAACCGTGCACATTAATTCACCAAAACAGCTCTAGAAAACTGCTACCTTATCGGACCGCTTTTGGTCAGCAAGTGATTTTCGTACAAGCTCATCCGATGCAATCAATTTTGGACACGTGTCAACTGTACGTTTTCAAAACCACCCTTATATCGGGACATAACATTCAAGAAATAAAGGCCTTCTGATATTCTCCTCAACCGTTCGATTTCTTGAGGGAAGATCAAGGGTTGACTGACAATATCAGACCTGCAACAAATAAATTTTGACGTGCTGTAAAATTTTTTGGGTTGACTGCCGTTTATTTCAGTCAAGTAATTAAAGTTATTTACTCCGGTTCGTAGGATATTGGTAAAACTTTTAATTTTAATGTTTTTTTATTCCTTCGGAGGTATGGGCGTAAAAACGTATGTAATTTTTTTTTTTTTAAGTATGTGCATTGTATGATATATGTTTTATGTTATGAGTTGACTTTGTATGGTAAGTGAATATGTTGTAAAATGCACAGGAGTGCGAAAACAAAAAAAAATGAAACTGGAGCATCTTGCGAATGGAATGTAGGTTTCTCACACACCATTGTGAATGGGAATGCACAACAACATGGAAATCTTTTGTGGAGCTCATGCATTGAAATGCATAGTAGTTTTTATGTAATGTGAAGAAGGGATTTGTAAGTTTTTATTTTAAAGCAGTAAATGTAAACAAAAATTTACAGACAGCTGTCTAAATTTCTTTTTAAAGGAGACAGAGTAATCTTGTTGAAATGTTTTGGTGAATCCCTCTCAGTGAAAGAGGATGAATTTTGTATCAGGAATTTTGTTTTAATGAATACAAAGATTTTGTGGGTGTATGTAATACTCCGTTCTTAGAAATCAGTTATAACTTCCCTGTGCTAAGATCCTCGAAAGAAACAGAGCATTGTCTCTGTGTTCAGTTAATTTGTTTTTGGAATTTTACCAGAAAAATTCCCAACAAAAACCTCAACCTTAAAAATTACATTGTAACACGATTACAAGAAATTCATTATTTAATGGTCATGGCATGGATATATACGGTGTAATCATACTCGAGATATAGTAGTTTTGAATAAAGGCTTTCGTTCTATTAATCGATCACAATTGGTTAATGGTAATGCCATGGATATATATATGGTGTGTAATCGTGAAAGCGTGAACCTTAAAAATCAGATTATAAGATATTCATTATTTAATGTCAGTGGCATGGATATATACTCTGTAATCCTAGCACACATATAGTAGTTTTATTATTCAATCAAATGATTGAATAAAGGCTTTAGTTTTATTAATCAATCACAATTGGTTAATGGTCATGGCATGGATATATATTCTGTGTAATCTTATTATACATATAGTAGTTTTATTAAGTTGAGCTTTAATGAATATATTTTTAAAAAAGGATGAGTATGGATTAATGATTCATTTGAAATGAACTTTGAAAAATATCATAATTTCTAAAGGTAAATGATTACATGTCTAATAGTTCGTATTTTAAATGCTCAACAAATATAATCACAATTCTTCATGAACAAATAAGATTAGCAAAATCCTTTAAATTTAGACACAATTAGGTGTCAAACAAGATCTTAATGAATAGTTGATTTGATTGTGGATGGTCTATTAAGGGGACTAGTTTATATCCAAGAATTCTCAATTTCTATTTCATTATTAATATTTGATATGTATATTGTAAAGTGTGAGTGAAAAGTATGTGGACTGAATCTCAAATGAGTTTATGGACTCTTAAGTTATTCAATGGTTCATCATTGTATGTAGTGGTTTTGTTGATTGACTACTAACCATTTTGATTTCATCAATACAAAGTTTTTGGTTCACCATGAGCCATTTTTTATTTCATCATTTTACTAGCGGCATTGGTTTAACTAGAGTACCTTAGCCTTTGACTCATGTTTCAATATATGAATTAGTCCAGAACCGTCATCTAGAATAATTATTTGAAATACTTTTCTTTTGTCATTTTTTATTCAAAAATATCTTTACATGTGTTTAAACTAGATAGTAAAATAAACACAACTTTTTAAATAATTAATTCCATTACAAAACACTTAATTAATTACAATTAATTATCTTGTCAAGCATATCTCAAAAATTATTTAGTTCCAAAAAAACAAAATTTAAAATAATACTAATTCTACATTTAATCAACTCTGACATTTATTTAAAATAGTAACTTTCTCAAGTTATTCATTCACATTGAAGTTTTCAGAAAACTAAACTTATTTGAAATACAAAATAAATTGACTATCTTTTGTTCCATAGCAATCATTTCCAAATTCTGAAAATATATATTTTTAAATATTTTGATATTTTTAAATATATTTTCAAATATTTTGATATTCTTTAAATTCACATTTAATGTTTCTGCTATCAGTTTCCTTTATTTAATAATTTAAAAATGGCAATTCATAATTACTCAATTAAGACTCTGTGCTTCTAATATCTATTTACCCCTACCAAATTCTGAAAATGTATCTTTAAAAATATTTTGATATTCTTTAAATTCACTTTAATGTTTCTGCTATCAGTCTACTTTATTTAATAATTTAAAAACTACAATTCATAATTACTCCATTAAGACTCTCTGCTTCTAATATAGATTTACCCATACGTCAATGATATATATTATGGCAACATAAGATTGCCATGCCTCATGTAATTGTCAATAGACATAGTAAAGGCTGTTATTAAAGAACATTCCTGACATTAGAGAACAATAAAAACATATATTGTTATCAATGAACATTCTTGACACAATAAAAACACATATTGTTATCAAAGAATTTCTGATATTAAAGAACAATAAAAACATATATTGTTCCCAGAAAGCCAATCTATTATGGCAAACAGTCAAATGCTATACTAGCAAGTTGCAGCAGCCATTGAACGATGTTATGTAGTTCATCATGCAAAGATTTTGACCGAAGATTTTATTCTTCCTCAGACCTATCCTCACCGTCGATTTCAGATATTTTGTGAGAACCCATCCGGCGTTTTTTCTTCAAATGCCGGTGACCGACTAATCAGATTTGTAACAGCGACTGCCGATTAGAATCATTAAACGGGATGTAAAATGCTTCGATAGAACCTGCAGATGACATTCTCGCAGATGGCAGCGATTTGGGTTTGCGTGGTGCGCCAGGACAATTGAGCACTGGAGGTATTTTGTTCTCCTCCGACTTGGGCGTTTGACATTCTTGTTCTTCAGCATTGTCTACCCATTTTTCTGAATGGCCAATGTTGGTTGTCGACTTCAACGCACCTTCGGCAGCAAACAAAGGTGCCGAAGACGAGCTTTCTGAATCTCTCTTTAGAGTGATAGAATACTGCGTTATCAAATTTTCCATTGTAAAATGTTTATTAGCGGCAGCAGAAGAAACCTAACACTCCCACTGCAATGCAGTGTTGGTGATCACGGTGCACAAGGTCAGGCTTTGGTAAATAAGGTCACATGAACCTTTTAATGATAAAATCCTCTGGAGTTTAGCCATGGTTAACCGTTGGAACTCTAAGACAAGCAAGGAAACAACATTTCGTGTACCTTGGTGGCAGAACAACGCCATTCACAGCTGCCGACCAGAAATAACAATAAATATAAATCTTAAACATTGCGGCAGTGGCGTCCGGAAAGTATCAGTGCGCATGTTACCATTGAAATGGTGTAGGTTCAGGCATTGATATGCACAAAGTTCATTTACTTGGTATCCATATATTGTGTATTACAGTTAGATTGATCCACTTGCACATAAAAATAGAAATCTTAAATTTTGTCAGTCACCTGGGAAAAGTATCATAAGCATGTTAAGTAAATGGCTTGAACCACACATCTTACCGATCTGAATCCATTCAAAGGATGTGGCATTAGATTGTTGTTTTGAGTATCAAAAGCAGATTACCATAAAAGGCCTGAAACCTAAAAAAAAATACATGGTAATAAAATTATAGCAAATTTATCCATTGAATGAGTATGATATTGATATACTTTGTGTAATTCTAATCAAAAGATTATAGTTTTATCGTCTAATTAAATGGTTGAATAAGGCTTTCGCTCCATTAATCACAATTGGGTTTTGAAAATTTGTAAAGCTTAAATATAACACGTAATTCCAATAATTAATATCGATTTGGTCGTACCGTTTATAATGGTCAACTGGAACTCTAATGTTTAACGAACTTTGGACTCCATTCAGAAAATTTATAGGACGTTTAAGGAAGATCCGTTTATTCATATGATGGCCACTCGAGGTCAAACAACAACCGCAGATCAGAATCATCTTACAGATCCCTGACCTATTTCAGATATTTTCTAGGGAACGGATAGTTGCTTTTTTATTCATATGATGGCTGCTAGTTAATGGCATAGAAGTCAAACAACTACTGCAGATCAAAATCAGAGCACCGAACTTGGGAGTCTGCGTTCTTCCCTTTCTGCATCATCTATCCACGAATCACCAATGTTTGTTGTCCACCTCAACAGCTACATGAGGTGCAGAAGTGGGGGTGTTATTTGTTAGATCTACTGAATCCTGAGTTTTCAAGTATTCCTTTGGAGTTTTCAAGTATTCCTTTGCAGAAGGTTTATTACAGTAAAGGGAATCTAGCAATCTCTGTGTAGTAAAAGAAATTTAGCACTCTGTGAAATCTAGTAATGATGATCAAAGAGCAAAGGAACAGGCTTTGGCAAGTAAGGTCTAACAAACCTTCCATAACCATTCACACAGAAACCATCGTTTTATGGTTATGTAGGATTAATTTTATAAAACATATTAAATTGGTTATATTTTTTTTCTAAAATAAAGTAATTATAATTTTAAGAAATAAAATAAATATAAATAAGAGTCTGCTGGAATTTCTTTTAAGTCATTTTGTATAATACATGATATCAATTTTTATTATATGTATTTTATCACTTCTATATCTAAACTTCAATGGTATCTTATAAATAAATGATGATAAGGTTACGGCTTATAAAAGAGTCTTATTGTATAAAGACTTACAGTCTCATATTAACTACCTTAATCACATCTCAATGACATGTCCAAATAATTATACCAATAACTAAACATGGAATAGCTTATAAATTCATATGATTTATAGTCTTTATTTTGATACTTCTAAATTGAGATTCAATGAATTTATTCTTAAAAAAGGATGAATATGGATGTTGAATGATTCATTTGAAATGAACCTTGAAAGATATTAGAATTTCTAAAGGTAACCAAATACCATGTCTAATCATTTCCATGGTAAAAGATCAACAAATAGAATCACAATTCTTCATGAGCAAATAAGATATCCAAAATCTTATGAATTTAGACACAATTAGGTTTTAAACAACAACCCATTGAATAGTTGATTTCACTGTGGATGGTCTATTAAAGAGACTAGTTTATAACCAAGAATTCTCAAAATCTGTTTCATTATTAATATTTGATATGTATATTGTAATGTGGGAGTGAAAAGTATGTTGATGGAATCTCAAATGAGTTTATGGCAATGGTTCATCATTGTATGTGGTGGTTTTGTTGATTGACCATTAACTATTTTTATTTGACCAATGCAATTTTTTTGGTTCACCATGAGCCATTTTTTAATCAGTTTACTAACCCCATTGGTTTCACAAGTATACCTTAGTCTTTGACTCATGTTTCAATGTATGAATTAGTCCCAACCATCACCTAGAATAATTATTTGAAATACTTTTCTTTTGTCATTTTTCTATTCAAAAATATCTTTGCATATGTTTGAACTAGATAGTGAAATAGACACAACTTCTTGAATGGTTAATTCCATTACAAAACACTTTAGCTAATCATAATGAATTATTTTGCTAACCATATCTAAGAAATTATTTATTTTCCCAACAAAAACAAGATTTAAAATAATACTAATTCTCCATGAAATCAACTCTAACATTTAGCTAAGATAGTCACTTTGTCAAGTTATTTATTCACACACTTTTAAAGTGTTTAAATTTTATATCCCTATTTGGAATACAAAATAAATTGAGTTTTTTCATACCCTAAGACATGTCACTTTTTGTTCCATAGCAATCATTCTCAAATTTTGAAAATATATTTTTTAAAATATTTTGATATTCTTCAAATTCAAATTTAATGTTTTTACTATCACTCTCTTTTATTTAATAATTTAAAAACTGCAATTCATAATTACTGGTCCGTGCTTGTTACCCATACTAAATTCTGAAAATATATTTTTAAAAATATTTCGATATTCTTTAAATTCACATTTAACCTTTCAGCTATCACTCTGCTTTGTTTAATAATTTAAAAACTACAATTCATAATTACTCCACTAAGACTCTGTGCTTCTAATATCGATTTTCCTATACGTCAATGCTGCTCCCCTGAAATAATTTATAGGCTGAAACATAAGATTGCCATGCCTCATGTGACTGTCAATACACATAGTAAAGGCCGTTATTAAAGAACATTCCTGACATTAAAGAACAATAAAAACATATATTGTTCCCAAAAAGCCAATCTATTATGACAAACACTCAAATGCTATACTAACACAAGCACTCAAATGCTATACTAGCAAGTTGCAGCAGCCATTGAACGACTAATACTAGTGTTATGTAGCTCATCATGCAAAGATTTTGTCCGAAGTTTTTATTCTTCCTAAGACCTACCACCGTCCATTTCAGAAATTTTGGGAGAACCGATCGGCGTTTTTTCTTCAAATGCAGGTGACCGACTAATCAGATGTGACTCGAACAGCGACTCCAGATCAGAATCATTAGACGGGATGTAAAATGCTTCGGTAGAACCTGCAGATGACATTCCCGCATATGGCAGCGATTTGGGCTTACGTGGTGCCCCAGGACAAGTGAGCACCGGAGGTATTTTGTTCTCCTCGGACTTGGGAGTTTTGCATTCTTGTTCTTCAGCATTGTCTACCCATTTTTCTGAATTCGACTTCAACGCACCTTCTGCAGCTACCAAAGGTGCCGAAGAAGGGGAGGTTTCTGAATCTCTTTTTACCGTGGAAGAATACTGCATTTTCAAATTTTCCATTGTAAAAGGTTTATTAACTGCAGAAGAAACCTTGGAACAGAAGAAACCTAGAACTCCCAATGCAATGCAGTATTGGTGATCAGAGTGCACAAGATCAGGCTTTCGTAAATAAGGTCTCAGGAATCTTATAAGTTGACGTAAATGGTGGAATTGAGGCTTCTGTGATTCATGATAGTTAAAAGAAGAATTTCGGCCTCCAGCATAACATGTTAGATAGTGTTAGCAGATATACCAACGGCTAATTACGGCTAATTTTGACTAAAGCACCCATGTCAAAATTAATTTCATATTGTTAATATTATAATATTATTATTAATAATTAATAATTCTTTTATGGAAAAAAAATTAAATCCTTAAAAAATAAATAATTCATGTTAGTTTAAAAATTATTAATTAATTTATTTAAATTAATAATTCTTATATATAATTTATTTTTACTATTTTTATTATTTTATTAATTTATAATTCATTTAAGAAAATAAATTGAATTAGGTAGAATATATAAAATAATTCTAATTAGTTTAGTTTAAAAATTAATTATGAATATATATTATTATTTATAAATAATAATACCATAATAATATAATTAAACCATTTATAATTATTTAAATATATTAAAATTCAATAATTGAAGGAAATAGTTAAATTGGTTATAAAAACTAAATAAACAAATAATAAAGTGGTTAGTTTTAAAAAATTTTATTTATTTTTAAATTAATTTATATATATATATATATATATTTATTATACAATTACTAATAATAATCATAATTTATACATTTGTTTCAATATATTAATTTATTTTATGGAAAGAGGTTATGGAAAAAAGATAAATTAGGTAAACAAAAAATAAATAAAAATAAATTCAAAGATAGTTTTAAAAATTCAAAGATTCGGGTTTACGTGGTGCCCGAGGACAAGTGAGCACAGGAGGTATTTTGTTCTCCTCGGACTTGGGAGTTTTGCATTCTTGTTCTTAAGCATTGTCTACCCATTTTTCTGAATTCGACTTCAACGCACCTTCTGAAGCTACCAAAGGTGCCGAAGAAGGTGAGGTTTCTGAATCTCTTTTTACCATGGCAGAATACTGCATTTTCAAATTTTCCATTGTAAAAGGTTTATTACCTGCAACAGAAGAAACCTTGGAACAAAAGAAACCTAGAACTCCCAATGCAATGCAGTATTGGTGATCAGAGTGCACAAGATCAGGCTTTGGTAAATAAGGTCCGAGGAACCTTCTAATAAGGATGTAAATCCTCTGGAGTTTAGCCATGGTTAAAAGTTGGAACTCTAAGAAGAGCAAAGAAACACTATTTGGTCTACCTTGGCCGCAGAATTGGCCATTCACTAGTGCCGACCAGAAATGTCTTAAATGTTGTGTTGTGTAGTGGCCACGAAAAGTATCAGCTCGCATGTTACCATTGAAATACACAAAGTTCATCTGTTGTAGGTTAAGGCATTGATATACACAAAGTTCATCCACTTGGCATCCATATATTGTTACTATAGCTAGATTGACCGACTTGCAGATAAAAAAAAAATCTTAAATTTTTGGCAGTAGCCTCGGAAGTGTATCATTAAACATCTTACCTAAATTCCTTGAACCACACGTCTTACCATAACGGCCTAAACCCATTCAATGGATGCGGTATTATATTGTTGTTTTGACTATCAATAAGCATATCATCATAGGAACCCCAAACCCTTAAAAACTACATGGTTATAACATTATAAAAAATTACTCCATTTAATGACCATGGCATTGATATACAGTGTGTAATTCTAATCAAAGGGTTGTAGTTTTAATGTTGAAAAAGGCTTTCACTCCATTAATCACAATTTAATCACAATTGGGTTTTGAAAATTTGTAAACCTCCCACATAACATATATCATAGGTATTATTCCAATACCATAGGATAATGATTCCAATCCTACATATAACACATATCATAGGTATTGAAATACCATATGGTTCTAATACCACATATCATAGGTATTGAAATACCATATGATTCTAATACCACATATTATAGGTATTGTAATACCATATGATTCCAATACCATATGACAATGATTCCAATCCTACATGTAACACATATCATAAGTATTGTAATACCATACGATTCCAATACCACATGATAATGATTCCAACTCTACATGATATATATAAGATTTATTACATTTTGTAGCTGAATAATCAATTATATGACCAAATTTTATATATAATTAATTATTATTATTTTAAATGAGAAATGTAACATCTTCATATATTTTTAACTTATCTATATCTGTACCACCAAGCTGATTAATATTTCCTCTTATCCTTCAATTAAGAAAAAAGAGATAAAATAATAAATTGATTTTTCTATTACAATTATATTGTGTTGATTTGTTTTTTATTGAAAATTATGAAAATGAGTAGGAGATTTTTCCTTGATGTTTCATTTATCTTGATTTTTGGATTTTTATAAATATGTACAATTGGATGACGTTAGATTATGTGTAGTACTTGAGGTGAGCAAGCAAGCTAAGGTGTATTCTGTGGTCTACTTAATCTCTCTTTGGACTAGAGGGCTTTCAAATTTTCCATTATAAAAATTTTATTACAATACAAGAAATCTAACTCGTGAAACTTAGTACTAATGATTAGAAAGCACAAGAAGAGGCTTTGATAAGTAAGTTGTGAAGAACTTTCTAAGGCAATTCACTTAAAAAATACAAATGTTAAATAAAGTATGATAGAGCGATCTAAACCGTGGAGAATTTAGCCATGGCTAAGCATAAGAACTCTAAGATGATCAATGAAATAACATCCTATCCACCTTATTGTATGTAGAACAACTTAATTGGAAAGTTCCTAACGGAAATAGCATGAAACCTAAATCTTAATCAATCTTAAATGTTGTGGAAGTCACCTACTAAAAAGTCAAAAAATGTTAGTAAGCGTGTTACCATAGAATGTTTACCATAAAATGTCAGTACTCATGTTACCTTAGAAGCTATTTCTTTTAATACATTGATATACACAAAATTCATCCATTTGGCATTGGTATATTGTGAATAATAGCTAAAGTGATTGATTAATGAGTACATAACAATAATAACATTAAATATTAATTTTTTTACTCACCTAAAAAAATATCAATATCCTTGTTACACAATGTCTTGAACCAATTCAATGGACATGTCATTTATATATCAACATATTTTTGTTTTTAGTACCAGTATTCCTCAACCTCAAAAATTACATTGTAACAAGATCGCACGAAAGTAGTTATTGAATGGTTATGGCATGATATATTGTTTGTAATTCTAGTGCATGTTTGTAATCTGAGTGCACTTATTATAGTTTGATTATTTAATTGAATGAATGGATGAATAAAGGTTATTTTTATATTAATCATAATTGGTTTTTGAAAATTTATACAATTATAGGTTGTTAGAAAATTATATATTACAGAGGCAATGGAACACATAGAATATTGCATAAATATAAAAACCATAGAGACACAGATATATGTGGTTGAGTTTGGGCTACGTCCACCGTGAACAACAAGTCCTTCCTTTTTATTATTGAGCAAAATGAATAGACACAACCTACAACAGATCCATTGTAATATCCTCTATTTTGTCTCACAATCTCACCTCTCTCTTTCTCGCTCGGAGAATACACATCTATTACACAACCTCAATACAATGCCTTCATACAAAGAGAAGGGTTGTCTTGTAGGGAAAAAACGCTAAACTAAACATAAGTTCTACTGTGAGATCATCCGCCTAATGAACAGATTACTATACTTTTACAAGGCAATTTTACATCTATTTTTAGGTTCGGGGGCGCTGCCTTAGAAACCCCTGCTAGGGGACCACTGGCCCCAGACCCCCCAGCCGAGGGGGATTAGCACCCCCGAACCCCCGTGGGGACAAGTCCCCCCCATGTGGAGGGGTGTACAAACTTCCTAGGGTATACATCCGGGTGAAACGAAGACCTCTAAATAATCATGCTCCACGCCCAACAATCTCCCACTTAGAGAATGATTGTAGCAACTCCATCGCTGCTTTATTTGTTGGACGATGACTCCTCTTTGGACCTTGTTGTTTCTCATATTCATCGTCATCCTTGAATGCCAATTGAAAGTGACCATATTCTTAGTTTCTCCCTCGTTACAACTTTAGCTAGCATATCTACACAATTCTGGCTAGTGTGTATCTTTTCTAGCTTCAACTCTCCATATTCCAACACTGATCATGTGAAATGGTACTTGACCTATATGTGTTTAGTCCTAGAATGCAATGCTAAGTTCTTTGCAAGATGAATGGCACTTTGGATATCACTATATAACGTGCCCATATCATGCTCCTTACCCAATTCACCCATAAACCTTTGTAACCAAATCATTTCTTTACTAGCCTCTGTAGCAGCAACATACTCTGCTTGTGTTGTTGAAAGTGCAACAACACTTTGGATTTTTGAAACCCAACTAACAGTTGTTCCACCTACAGTAAATACATATCGTGTAGTGCTCCTCATTTTATCTTTGTCACCTACCATATCTGCATCAATGTATCCCTCTAAAGAAATGTTTTCAAATATCGGAGAATTCATTTCACTGCCATCCAATGTTCCTTTCTTGGATTATTCATGTACCTACTTACAACTCCCACTGCATGTGCAATATTAGGCCTTGTGCAAACCATTGCATACATTAAGCTTCCAACTGTTGATGCGTATGGATCTTTAGACATATAATCCATGTCTTCTTGGGTTTATGGGCACATTTCCTTACTAAATTTGAAATGTCTAACAAAAGGTGTACTAACTCGTTTTGCATTATGCATATTAAATCTTTTCAACACCTTTTGTATGTACTCATTCTGAGACAATTTTAATTTGCGATTTTTCGTGTCTCTAGTTATTCTCATACAAAGGATTTGTTTTGTAGCTCCCAAATCCTTCATTGCAAATGAATTTGCCAATTTTCTTTTGAGCATATTTATTTCCTGCATGTTAGACCCTGCAACAAGCATGTCATCTACATACAATAACAATATAATATAGCTGCCATCA
>APFE030394036.1:28191-49048 GCA_000404065.3 Pinus taeda
ATTTTGGTTTCTCTATTTCTAAAATTTGAAAATGTCTAATGAAAAAAAGAGTTAGAGTTTTTGTTGATAATTCATTTACCTTGATTTTTGGTTATTTATGAATATATATAATTAATTTTATAATGCTTATCAATTTATTATAATTTGATTTTTGAAAAATTATCTCATATTTAGTTAATCATAATTCTAGGAAACAAAACCCTTAGAAATAAGAGTTTGGTGGAAAATATTTGAAGTTATATTGTAAATTTATAATACCTATTTATATTACATGTATTTGACCACTTCTAAATATAGAGTTGAATGGAAACTCATCAATAGATAATGATAATATTACAACTCATGAGAAAGTATTAGTCTACATTGTAATTTTATAGGGACTTATAGTCTAACATTAACCTTCTCATTCACATCTCAATGAAAATTCTAGATAATTAGACCATCAAGGAAACATGAACTACTACATAAAATCATTTCATTAGTAATCTTAAATTTGAAACTTCTAAATCTAACATCAATGGAGATATTCTTAAAAAAGGGTAAGTATGGATTTTGAATGATCAATTTCAAATGAACCTTTGAAAGGTATTAGAATTTCTAGAGGTAAACAAATACCATGTCTAATCATTCCCATGGTAAAAGCTCAACAAATAGAATCAAAATTCTTTATGAAAAAATAGGATATCTAAAATCCTATGAATTTAGATACAATTAGGTTTCAAACAACAACTAAATGAATACTTGATTTGATTGTGGATAGCCTATTAAAGGGAGTAGCTTTTTTCTTAGGATTCTCAATTTATATTTCATCATTAATATTTGATATCTCTAGTGTAAGCTCCAAGATGAAAAAGTATGTGAAAGGATTTTCAAATTGAGCTTTTGGATTCTTAAGTTATTCAATGGTTCATCATTTTACTTGATGGTATTTTTGGTTTACCATTAACCATTTGTATTTGATAGATGTAACATTTTTGGTTCACTATTAAACATTTTTTATTTCATTAGTGTACTAGCCCCACTTATTTTACAAGAGTTTCTTAGTCATTCACTCATGTTTAAATATAAAAATAGTCCCCAACCATCACCTTGAATAATTGTTTGAAATACTTCTTTTCTTATTCCTTTATTCAAAAGTATCCTTGCATATGTTTGAACCACATAGTATGATATGTGCAACTTCTTGACATTTTAATTTCATTATAAAGCACTTAGCTAGTCATAATGAACTATTTTGTTAAGCATATCTGAAATATTATTTGTATTCTCACAACTAAGACAACTATAATAATCAAGCTACTAATTTTCCATGTGAACTCTACTATAATGTTGATATTTATAAAAAGATAAATCAAGAATTTTATCATTAGATATATTGTTAACATTCTTAAATTCTTGAATCACTGTTTAAGTCTTTAAATTTTCATGACAACATCCCATACTCAAAAACTAAACTTATTTTGGAGTAATTTGGAATATAAAAGATGTTGAGTTTGTCATATCTTAATCCATGTCATTTTTTGTTTAATATAAGGTATGGTGAATGTTTTGAATTTATTTTATTTCTCAACAATAGGTATGGAAAAGGTATGATTTTTTTAGGAATTGAAAAAAATATCTAGATAAAAGTACCTATAGAGATTCATATTTTCAGCAAAGAAACATTGCAATAAATTGTATCCAACCTAGTATATTGACATAATCGAATAACATTCTCTTTTCCCATTTTAGGGTACAGGGCTACATATTATAGAGAATATGACAAAAGATCAATAGCTTCATTTGGAGCCAAAGGGAACATATTTGTAAAAGATTAGATGACTAAAAGTTGGAATATTAATTTAGCACAAGTAGGAAGAGCATTTAGTCTCTTCCTATCTTGGTAAAGTTGTTATGAGTGGTATTAATGAAAATAAGATAAAATATATCACATCATAAGTCCCTACTTCCTAAGATGAAAAGTTTGAGAAAAGAATAAGGAAAACCATTTTATCGTATAGGGCTATAGCAACAAAAATTCCATCAAAACTATCCTCTAAACATAAATTTAAAGGTTTTGAAAACAATTCAAAAAAAAATACACAAAAAAAGAAGAGAAAGAAGCATCCACTAGTTTAAGTTTTGAGAGATCAACCCACAAGGGAATTGAAGTTTTTTACCCACTTCTTTTTATATAAACTAGATACTAACTATAAAGAAATGAATTTTTCATTGAGATTGAAAACTAATGTGATTCTTAATTAAAAATCTCAATTTAGCATTCTCAAAGACTTTTGATGGTGTATGTTTCAATGTAAGACTATTCCTTACTTGCTTCTATTGGAATAGGTGTAAGAGTATTTACCTTTTGTTGTAGATTATTCTCATAAAATATTAATTTTATATTATTAATATTTTTAAATTACTCGCTAATAGGTAGATGAAAATTTGTAAATAGTTGTGTCAATTGAAGTTAATCTAATTTTAATGAGTTATTACTTTAAATATTTGTTTCAAGATCATTTAATAAAACAATTTTTATTTTAATAATTAGAATTATGTTTGTTTCATATACATTTTATTCTTAAATCCTAATCAATTTTTAAAAATAAAATTACATTTTGTTATTAGAAATAAAATTACATCTATCATTTAAATATACTAAATTTAAAGTTCATTAACCTATTTTTTTTTTGTAATTCAGAAGATTATATTATATAGCAAAATATAGTACAAAAAATCTGCCGTGGCAGATCGAGAGCAGGGAAGATAAAACACCCATAACTAAATTCCTGCTCCGAGAGTTCAGAAAAAGAAAACTGCCTGAAGCACACCACGCAGGGTGGCTCAAGCTGAGCTTATTCCTATAATCTGAAACAGCTGAGACATTACAATTCATGACATTGACAGAGATGGACCTAGGCCGAAACATAGAAAAGGCCGAAGAGAAACAGAAGATAAGGGACTACACTAGATGAACTTTCCCATTTGACTGATGGTTTCCAGAACCATCTGTCTCATGTGAGTTTTCATCCTCGCTTGCATGGCCGCCATCGAATCGTTCTCCTGTATCTCCGTTGTGGCTGGCTGCGGGGTTCCAGGAGCAGGGATGGTAGTGTCATTCAGGAGCCTTATGAGCAGAGTAAGCTTGCGGTTGACTGTTTGAATGGCTTCCTGCACCGTGGTGATTTGGCGGTCCAGCGAGTTGTTATAGTCGATAATTTTAGCCATCTGAGCCTCCGTGAGGTTCACTTCACTCACGACGTGTTGCCTCTCCTTCTCTATTGACTCCAGAGCTTTGGCTATGAGCGTCTTGGTGCGCCAGCTCTCCGCCTTAGTTCTTACAAACTGTGTGGCCCTTTTGGAAGGGGTCCCCGGATCCTTCAACCAGTCCACCTCCGTTGCAATCTCCTCCTCCGTTCGCCCTTCTTCCTCCTGCTTGACCTTGGCTTCCAACTCCGCAACCTTGCGCTTGTACTTAGCAGTAGCCCGGGTAACATAACCTTTCTTCGCCTCAAGGAGGTCCTGATTAGCCGCAGCACATCTGCTACCACCCGCGTCCATATTTGTTCCTCTGTGCTCTTTCCAGTTAATGTAAAAATCGATAACAGATGCATACTTGACACTATAATGAGAGGCTGTGGAAAAATCAGGGTGTAGACTCCTGGCTTTATAGCGTTTACGAATGTGAACCTACCTGGGAATAGCCTTAGTCCCGCTGTAGGTGGGGGTACAGATGCAATAAATGAGAATGAGGTTCGCACAAGCCAGGCTGATGCAGATCGAATCAGAGAGGAAGTGGCTGCTCATGATCTGATTAGCCTTTTGCTAAGTGTGTTGTACGGTAGATCGGTTGCTGTGGTTGCAGGCTGAATCAGATATACCCTGTTTGCTTGCATTTCGGTTACTTCTGCGTTGAGCCTTGATCCACCCTGCCTCTTTCTGAATTAGCATAAATGTTATTGATGTATTACCATATGGATTCCTGCCATGTGTCCTGATTTTGATATTGCTGATGCAGTGAGTTGTGTGGCTCGATCTGTAATGATCGATCGTCTCGCTGGCCTGCCGCCGCCAGGAGATCCACCTCTCGGTACGTACTGTCATTCTGTTGTTGTGGTAATGATTATTGCTGATACCGGTTACATCAACATTTCGGTACCGGAACCTGGAGCCGTCACCCGCTAGGATGAATCAGCTTGGTTTGAGTCCTTCTCTGCCAGTTGTGCACATGTCACCTTGAGGATTGGGCAAACTACCTCCTGCCAACAGCTGTTCGTAATTAGGTGCAGGTTGTCAGCACCATGGTTTGCCAAGAAGTCAGCCAATCCATTCGCTTTCCTTCTTACAGAATGGAAGACTATGCCTCTCAGTTCTGCTAACATCTCCACTATACCTTCAGTAGCCTTTGCCAGCCTCCAATGTTTGGTTACCTTACTAGTTTGTGTGCCTGCTTGAAGGCGTTTGGCCTCCGAGATGGCTAAGGAAGAGTCCCCCTCCACTATGACATTTCCTTGTCTGATAGTTCTAAGAATCTTTAAGCCTTGCTCCAGCGCAGCAAACTCTGCTTCATTGTTTGTGCATTCACCCAGCGCCCTGCAGAAAATATGGAGATGTCTCCATCTTGATTCCGGATGGCACCTCCGATGCCTGCTATACTTGGGTTGCCCCTCGAGGCTCCGTCAAAGTTCAATTTGAGGCATCCCTCTGGTGGTCGTTGCCATCTGTGAAGTTGTGAAGAAGGATGAGCTCTGTTTCCCCCCGAAGGTGGATTGCTGGCAACCTCCAATTGAAATCTCTTTAATATTCATAAGTCTTGTCCCGTAGGTTTCTCATTTGAGTCTGCTTTGCATTTTGTCTGTACTAGCTGTCTGAGATTAATGGTTATGGAGTCTTTTGCAAATTCTATGTTTCTGACTTCTTCCGTGAAAATTCTACGATTCCTCTCTTTCCATATTGTCCATGTTATGAATCCCGGGGTGCATTTCCAGATACTGTCCACTCTGCTGGTTCTGGAGAAGTTCCTCCTCCAATCGATGATGGTTTCCTGAATGGAGTCCGTGTTCCAATCAGAAGCTTCTAGAATTGCTTCCATCCAGAGCCAAAGCTGGGAAGCCCAATCCCAGGAGTTAAAAAGGTGATTCATTGTTTCCTCCTCCTTCAAGCACATAGGGCATCTTGAGGGTCCCCGAAACCCTTTTTTCAAAAGGTTTTCCCAAGTTAGAGTTTTCTTCTGCATAAGAAGCCAAAGAAAAGTTCTAATTTTTGGCCATTGAAGACTGTCCCAAACTTTGTCGGTCCAGGGCATAATATCCGGCTGTTCTTCCCTCTCTATGATGCTCCAAGCTTCTTTTAGGGAGAACTCCTCGTTGCCTTTCGAACCCCATCTAATCTTGTCATTTTTAGCAGCAACTTGAATTTTCCTTTTGTGGATTTGTTGATTTAAATCTTGGATGGAATTTTGTAAACCTTCGTTGTGGGCGGGGTTGAAAACTATCCATTCCCTCCATTCTGGGTCTTCACTGGTTGTGTTCCAGTAATGGTGGACTTTGAAATGGCCCTGATTTTGTATGTGTTGCTTGAAAGGTTGGAGAAGAGGGGTGTCTAATTTCGGGGACTACTGCCAAGCATCCTCCCAGAAGAGTGCTTGAGTTCCAGTTCTTATCTCCCAGAAACTATAATCCTGGACAATACTTCTGTTGGCCTGGGCATGATTCCATATGGGAGATCCGTTGGGGGTTTCCTGCATTCTAATAAGATCTAGATTGGAGCTATTCGGCCTGTACTTTTCCTTCCATAGAGTGGCCCAAGGAAGGGTAGTGTCCGAGATCCACTTCCACCAAATTTTGGCTCCGCAGACTTTGTTAACCACTAAAGGATCAACCAGGTTCAGTCCTCCCCTGTTCTTAGGTCTACACAGTTTTTTCCAAGCAACCAACAACCATTTCCTCTTTTCACTGTTTCCACTCCATAAGAAGGAGCACTGGATACTCCTTATTTGGTCTAGAATTCCTTTCGGCGCAGGTAAGATCGAAAGCATATACTGAGGGATGGCCTACAAGACCGCTTTAGTAAGAATTAATCGGCCTGCAAAATTCAGAGCCCTGTTAGTCCAATGTTTGCATTTCCTTTCCATACTGGCAAGGACTTTCTCCCAATGAGCCTTTTGCCATGGTTTGAGGGTCAGGGGGGCTCCTAGATATCTTGAAGGTAAGGAGCCAATTTTAAACCCCAGCAGCCTAGAAAGATGAGATTGGATAGCCTGATGCGTGTTGAAGAAGAAGATGGTAGATTTGGAGAAATTTATCTCCATTCCCGACGCTTTGCTAAAGAGATGAAGAATGTCTCTATAAGCCAAAGCTTCTTTAATTGTGGGGGTACCATGTAACATGGTATCATCCACAAACTGTTGATGAGTGGTAGCAGGATAGGATTTGATAGGCTGCAGACCTTTGATTTGACCTTCTACTTTTTTCTTCGCAATTATTCTGCTGAGGCCCTCCATTAGAATGACAAATACAAAAGGGGAGATAGGGTCCCCCTGTCTGATGCCTCTAGAGGGGCGGAATGGAGCAGAGGGGGCTCCATTCACAAGGATGGAGTATCTAGGAGATTTAATAAGCGCTAAAACCCATTTGATCCATTGTGTACTAAAACCAAAAGCCTTTAAAATTGCTTCCAGGTATGACCAACTTACCTTGTCATAAGCTTTGGATAAATCTAACTGCATGAGCATTCCAGCTTCTTTCCGTGAGTGAAGAGAGTGAATCATCTCCTGGGCTAGCAAAATGTTGTCTAGAATCTGTCTTCCTTCCACGTAGCCTGACTGTTCCTGCGAGATGATTCCCAGGAGGATCACCTTCAGCCTGTTGGCCATGACTTTTGAAATGATCTTGTAGATGACATTACAGAGGGCTATGGGTCTGAACTTTTCTGGTGTGTTAGCCTCCTCTACTTTGGGAACAAGAGCAATGAAGTTTGAGTTTAGAGATTTTAGGATTGTTTTGGAACGTCTCGAGTCTTCCACAATCTCCCAAATGTCTTGCTTAACAATGTTCCAGCAGGCTTTATAGAAGTTAATGGTAAACCCGTCCGGCCCAAGAGCTTTGTCGCTGGGCATGCTCCTTACTTCTTCCTCAACTTCTTCCATAGTGATAGTTCTTCTGAGGGCCCAGTTCTGCTCCTCTGTGATTGATTTAGGTATGGCATTGGTTATTTCTTTAATGGATGCTTCTCTGTTGATCCCTGGTTCATGCGCTATGCGGCTAAAATGGTCCACTAGTAAGGCTGAAATCTCATTGTGATTCCTGAGGATTTCACCCTCACTATTCTTCAGTTCTAGGATTCTATTGGCACTTCTGTAATCCATAGCTGATCTATGGAAAAATTTGGTGTTTTGCTCACCTTCCTTGAACCAAAGAATACATGATTTCTGCCTCCATAAGGATTCTTCCTGCTTACATCTATTGTGCCATTGTTGAGTGAGCTCTTTTTCTCGTTCACAGGTTTCCTCATCTCTGCAGCCTGCCGCCCCATCCTTGTGAATTTGTTCCGGCTTTTGTTCAATGGTTGATTTCTCCTAAAATATATTTCCAAAAACATTTTTGTTCCAGTCCTTTAATCTCAATTTGATGTTTTTTAGTTTCTTTTGCAGATTGAACATCTTGGATCCTTCTTCATCTACAGGCTCTGACCACCACTTTTCCACCATAGTTAGGAAGTTAGGGTGTTCTATCCAAAACTTTTCAAACCTGAAGGGTGTGTTCCTAGGGGTCCCTGGAATCTTGACCACTAGAGAGATCGGCCAGTGGTCAGATCCTCCGCTTGGGAGAATATTCGACTCAATGACCGTTCCATCTAATATTAAGCTTTCCAAAACTAAAAAACGATCCAGTCTTGAAGATATCAACCTTTCGCCCCCCCTTCGGTTGTTCCAGGTGAACTTACCCTGTTTGGGGTAAACGTCCACTAATCTAGCATTATCAATGAAACCTATAAAGGCCTCCCCATCCCTGTTTAGCTTCCGGAAGCCTCCTTTTTTCTCTAGTAGGGAGGTGATCATGTTGAAATCCCCTCCCAAAATGAAATTTACATCAGGGTGTCTATCAATGAAGTTGGTTAAAGACGCTAGGAGCATTATCTTGTCTTCTAACTTCTGAGGACTATAGACATTGATGCATAGGAAGGATGAAGAATTACCTGTAGGTTGCACTTCCATGGCTAAGTAGTTCTTGCTTGCTTCAGCTACGAGGACCTGGTATCTTCTTGTGTCCCAAAAGGTTGCTAAGCCTCCTTCTCGCCCATTGCTTTCTATCTCTAAGAATTTGAAATTTCTTCCTAACCTAACTCGTAGCTTTTCTATGAGAGCTCTGTTGCATTTGGTCTCTTGTAGAAACAACATATTCGGGTTGTTCTTTTCCATCTGACTCTTTAACAGCCTTTGTTTAGCTTGGTTGTTCATGCCTCTTGCATTCCATGATACAATCTTCATATCTGACTAATTTGTGGGAAGGACGGATACTTGCTCAGCTGCTTTATCTTACCTGCGTTGATCAATATTTCGCCAAGCTCCTGCAGATGTTCTCCACTTGTTTTGCGGCCTCTACGACGTTTGTGCCTCAATCCAGAGGTTTTGCCCAATGATACTTTATGGCTCGGGAAACCTCCTTTGATGATGCTAGCTTGTTCTGCTATTTATCTGTTACTGCCTTCTGCCGTGCTATGAAGAGGTCCTTGACCCTCCTTATCTCTTCCTCCGGTACTGCTTCAATCCCTTTGGCTCTCCATCTATCTGCGAGCATTGTTAGGTCCATGCCTTCCATGGCTAAGGTATCTTCTAGCTCCAGATCTTCACTCCCCACTTCACTGGTTAACATCTCTGTTTCTTCGTCCGTTTCTGTTGTTCTGTCCTGCATGTGGATTTCACCATTGAAGGCTTCTGCCTCAGTGTTTTCCCCTAGAGGTTTTTCCTGTCATCCTTGCTCTACCTCCCCATTAGGAGTGTTCTTTTTTTCCTCCGGGTCGGTCTCCAAGTGTAGGAACTCAAAGGGGTTATTGAAGAAGTTTTTTCCTGTGTCTCCTTTGGTATTCCTTCTTCTGTTGGCACACTGCCTGTTCTTTGGTTTGATAAAGTTGTTCTTGTCTTTGTTGTTCTGGGTTTTGTCTTCTTCGACCTCCTTTCTTCTCAAAGGATAGTCCCTTGCCAGATGTCCATGCTCATGGCATTTCTGACATCTGAAAGGTATTTGTTCATAATCTAAAGCCTGAAAATATTCCTCATCCCTGTACTCCAGCCAAACCCCTTCATGAAGTGCTCTTGAGACATCCAGCTCGACACAGATTCTTGCATATGAAGTATATCTTTTCTGCAGGGTTGCCTCCGAAGCTTTGACAAACGTTCCAAGCTTATCCCCTATTTGCTTTAAGGCATTCAAACCTAGTAATCTATCGGGAGAGAGAAGAGTCTGATCCAAACTGGAACTTGAGTGAAGGATTCCTTCTCCGGGACAAAGTTCGGCTTCCAAGGTCTCATATATAAGCCTGCTGAAGCTAGGAAGTAAGGGCCGCCTTCGAATACATTGTCTTTATCTTCTAGACTGGTAAAACTACAGTGAAGAAACCTCTAGCTCCCACATGTTGCTGCACATCTCCTTTCGGCTTCCACTGCTATCTTATCCATTGGCATAAAGTCCTCTCAGTTGGCCAGATTCCCATAAATTTACATATGATGGCATGTTCAGCCATGTGCTCCCTATAGGTCTAGATTTCAGGGTCAGAGATTGTCACCCGTAGGCTGTCAGATTTCTTTGGCTTACATACGTTGTTTTTTACCGGGGAATTGTTGGGATTCGCGCTGGACTCCCCCTCCTTCTCCGGTTGGTCCTTTCTTTTGTCTGTTTGCTCTTTGTCTGCATGCGGTTCAGCGTTCTCATTTTCTGAGGGCTGAGACTTTGCAGCAGTTTTGTTTTGATTGCCTCCCCTGTTCTGCACCTCTGCATTTCTGAATTCTGTTGATTTTACTGTCTTGTCAGACATCATTGGTGTCTTATCCTTTTTGTTTCTACTGTTCAGCTTCGAGCTATTCAGTCCCTCTATTTTGACTCCTTCTTTCATGTTCTGATGCTGTTTCTGCAGGATAACCTGGTTGAAAGTAGGGGTCCCACTGGACCCCTCTGCTCCCATCCAGTCTGACAGCAGTTGCCCCTTTCGAAACAGTGTTGCCAATCTAAATTTGTGGAATTCCAGGCATGATACAGAAGCTAAAATGGATAAACCCTAGCTGTGTAGCTTCCTCCTCCCATATCTAGCTTCATTAACCTATTAATAATTAAATAATTTCACTTTTATTTTGAACAAATTCTTTTAATTTTATAGAGGCTTAGAAATAAAATTTTAATCATAAGAAGTTCACGTTGGAATAGATTATTATCAGCGTTTGTTGTAAATTATTATCATGAAATATTAATCATTTTTTGTTCTTGTTATTATTACTTTTTGGTGTAGATTATTATCATGCAATATTAATTATTTTTTGTTCTTGTTTTTCAATTAATTGCTAAATTGTTGATGTGAAACTTAAGTTGCCATTTCAATTCAACAAACCTAATTTCATGTGTTCTTTTTTTTTCTAAAGCAAGAGACAGTCCTTCTATTGAATTAAGAAAGAAAATAATTTACATAGCTTACAACAAGCACTCAAAAGCGCAAACCCCCACGAGGAGTAGGGAGAATTAAACAATTTGCCCTAAAACCCCGTTTTTTTTTGTTTTTAAAAGAAGTAAAAGGTCTAATCACAATTTAGCCTCCAATGATCTATCCCCTTTAATCATACCTTTCCACAAACAAATCACTCTGAGGAGTGGCCTACGAAAACACCCTAAACTGCTCAGCCAATTATGGCCTTTGATCTTCCACTTCTAATCTCACAGCTAGTATTCATATCACACAACTTAGAAGCAAGATGAATATCGCATGATGAGGGTGGTTTTCCTTCCTTGATCCCCGCCACATGTTGCTCTCTGAGTGGCATCACTAGCTTTTCCTAAAAATCATATTTGGGTTTGAGAGCACCCGATAAAGGTGGTAAACCATAAGAGGTTTTGGCCTTTTAGTCCCACAAACCTGCACGACCATCTGTGGCCATTGATCTTCCCCATCCTGATCCTATGGCAAAAATCAATATTGCGCATATCATAAGCTTGAGGAATACCATGAGCGTGGTATTCACTCTTCTTCCCCCGCCACGCGTCAATTGTTGAGTGGCATCGCATGCCATATGGGAAAATAACGTCCTTGTCAAAGGGCACCCGATGTAGGTGGTATATCCCGAGAAGTTTCTAACTCTGGTATTCAACTCTCCTGGTTCCCAAAGCATTGCCCGAGGAAGACGTGTTGTGAAGGGTCGCCTTTTGCATGGAAAGCATGAGGACTTGTGTTGGCCTCCATTTTTAGTCTTCTCGGTAGTCCATATCCTTGGAGCTTTTCCTTTTGCAAAGATATCTTCTAGCCCTATGAATTCCTCCGTCCAAATGTTCAGTAGTGCCTAGGCTAATGTAGACTTTGCTGAAATCCTTAGCAATCCTAAGGGCACCTCCACTGAGACTCTGCATAAAGTGAACTTATTCCTCATTTGCATAAAGTGAAATACTATCTCTCCTTCTGTTCTAATAGTATTGTTTTTCTATCCACACCTGAGATGAGCATTCATCTCTCACTCTGTCATCTATAACCTCCTCCCACTAGCAACACATGTCAGTAAGCTTGATTTTGACCCCCTCATTAGCTAGCCAGTCCACCACTTTGTTGGCTTCCCTGCAAACATGCACAAACATGAGAGTTCTTAGAATTCTTAGGTGTGATTGGATTCTTTGGTAGACTTGCAGAAGCTACCAATTACCTGAAATTTTCTCTGGTGCTACTTGTGCACTCAGCCTCTTGATCAAATTAATGACTAACTCTGAGTTGGCATCTATCATGACATTATGTGTGTTGTGTCTACGCAGTATTTCCAAGCATAGCTCCATCACCATGAGCTCAGCTATGTTGTTAGTTGCCTTCCCTAGATAACTGTGAAAAATAACATGTATGTTGCCCTCCTCATCTCTCATGACTCCTCCATACCGCGTGTCTCCATGATTTCCTTTTGAGGCCCCATCTATGTTAAATTTAAAAAACCTTGTGAAGGGGGTTGCTAGAAAGCCTTTCCCTATGTTATGCTTGGTGATCTACAAAGTTCTCTAAGGGAGATGTACTTGACGCTCTAGTTTTTCTAGGATGCTAGCCTCTCTGTTTCCTCTGGGATTCTTGAAGGAGACTCTCCCAAGGATGTGGACAGTATCCTTGAGTTGCTTGAGGATTAGCTTTATGATGCTGCTCACCAGGCCCAATTTATCTTTGAAAATTCTATTGTTGGGCTCCTTCCATACATTCCAAATCAAAAACCCTAGGATCAAAGCATAGGCTGAGTTTATTGTCTCATTATCCGAAAACATTTTCCTCCAATTTTTTAGCGTAGCAATGATGTCATTTTCATGCCTGTCTGTCTGCTCCAAGACCTCTCCAACCCAGTTCCATAGTGTGGTAGTGAAGGAGTAACTATTGAGGAGATGATTTGTGGTTTCTTCATGTTGTCCACACAGATCAAATCTTGAGGGGCCAACAAAACCTCTATTTCTTAGATTATCCCATGTCAAAATCTTACCTTGTTGAAACAACCATTTAAATAGTTTGACCTTCATCGAGTGAGGGTTATCCCAGGGTTCTTTCCATGTATTGTTAGTTCTTGGAGAGTTAAGCCCTGTAGTGATTCTTTTGGCTTCTTTAAGGGTGAAGAGACCCGCTTTATTCCACCCCCATCGTAATTGATCATCCGAGGTTGAGGTTAATATTTGTCTCTTTTCTAGAATACCTTAGAGGGCCTTAGCTTGAGGATTCAACATGTTCATCTCATTGTACTCGAAGCTTCCATATTCGCCATTTTTCATTGCTTCTTGACTGATTCCAATAGTCACTTACCCTTCTTAAGACTTTATTGATGGTATCCATTTGGATACTTGCTAATTCCTCTCTGTTGAGATTGCCCTCCTGTTGCCAATTGTCCTCCTAGAACCAGGCCTTATTTTCATTTCTAATCTCCTAGAAATTGTGTTCTTGAAGTAAGTCTGTGTTCACCGAGGCTCTGTTCCAAAGTTGTGAACTTTTTACTTGACTTGTCATTCTTATGAGGTTCATATCCATCTAATTCATTGCATACTTTTGTTTTCATAGTTTTGTTGAGGGGGCTCATATTTCCTTTAGCCATCTCCACTAGACTTTAGCTCCTAGAACTTTGTTCAGAATTCCTAGGTCATGGAGACCTAGGCCACCATGGGATTTAGTCATACAAATCTTTTCCCAAGCCACTAGAGCCCATTTCTTCTTTTCTTCACCCTTCCCCTAGAGAAAGTCTGTTTGAATGTTTCTTAATTGAATATTCACTCGAGTTGGTGCCGAAATGGCTGATAGCTTATAGATAGGGATGGTTTCGAGGATAGCCTTAGTGAGAGTTAGTCTCCAAGCTAGATTTAGGGCTCTGTTTTTCCATTTATTGACTTTGTCTTTCAATTTATTTAGAACAGGCTCCAAATGTCCTTATGTAACAATTTGTCACTGAGGGGAACTCCGAGACACTTCGAGGGCAATGAATCTCTTTGAAAGCCCAAAATTCTAGAAAGATTTTTTTGAATCGAAATGTCAGTATTGAAAAAGAAAATATTTGATTTAGTAAGACTTATCTCAGTGCCCACTGCCATTGCAAATTCATACAGAATTTGCTTAAAAGCTTTGGCTTCCTTGACTATGGGAGTGCCTTGAAGCACAATACCATCCACAAATTGCTCGTGTGTCACTATGTCTCCCCCTTGAGTGAGTCTCAAACCTTGAATTCTGCCTTCCCCCTTAGCAGCTCTTATTTCTCTACCCAACCCTTCCATCATGAGAATGGAAAGGAATGAGGAAAGAGGATCACCTTGCCTGAGACCTCTTGTAGGCTTGAAGGTTGTGGAGAGAGAGCCATTGAGAAGAATAGAATAGCTAGCAGTAGTAACTAGAGCCATGACCCATCTAATTCAGTTGTGGTTAAAGCCATAAGCTTTAAGAATTTCTTTTATGTAACTCTAACTAAGTTTGTCATAGGCTTTCACTATGTCCAGCTGAATTATCATTCCTGCCTACTTGTTGGTAATGAGTGAATGAACCACTTCATGAGCTTAAATTATGTTATTAAGAATCTATCTTCCTTCCACATAACCCATTTGCTCCTCTAACACTAAGGTAGGGAGGAGTGGTTTGAGTCGGTTGGCAATTACCTTGGATATTATTTTGTACACTACATCGCATAAGGCTATAGGTCTAAATCTATCCAGAGAGGAGGCATTTTCCTATTTGAGGATTAAGGCTATGAAAAATTCATTAAGCACCCTCAAGACTATTTTAGAACTGTGCGAGTCTTCCGCCACCTCCAAAATATCATGCTTTACAATCCTCCAACAAGTTTTGAAAAAGTCCACATTGAAGCCATGAAGGCATGGAGATTTCCCATTGTGCAACTCTGTGATGACTTCCTCAATCTCTTCCTCTATTACTGTTATGTTGAGATTGTAATTGCCTTCTCTCGAGACCAATTTAGGAATGTATTGTGTAGATCTTTTCGTATACTGAGATCTGTCTACAATGGTCTCCTCAACTATTTCCTGAAAATGCTAGACTAGAACCTCTTCCATCTCCTCATGTGTGTTTCTTTCAAATCCATGATGGTTAGTGAGTTTCACAATTCTATTGTTGTTTCTGTGGTCTATAGTGGATCTATGAAAGAATTTGGTGTTCCTATCTCCTTCCTTGATCTATTGGACCCTCGATTTTTGTCTCTAGAGTATTTCCTCTTGTAGACATCTATTCTCCCATTCATGCTATAGTGAATTTGCAAGCTCTTTTCTTTCCTTTGTGTAGCCTCTGTGATAAGAATTTGGTTTGTTTCCTTTAGTTTCTTTTCCAATTCTCCTTTAGCTTTGAAGATGTTACCAAATTCATTTTTATTCTAGTCTTTGAGTCTACCTTTAATGTGCTTGAGCTTGCAATGAAGAAGGAACATATTTGTGCCTTCGAAGGGTATCTCTTCTTTCCACCATCTTTCAATTTTTTTGAGGAAATCTGAGTGTGTGAACCATACAATCTCAAACGTGAAGGGGTTATTCCTAGGTTTTCCAATTAGATAAGCTTCCAATTGGATGGGCCAATGGTCAGAACCACCAAAAGGTAGGATGAATGCTGCTAGACTTCTTCCCATGACTAGAAGTTCCTTTGAAATAATGAATCTGTCTAACTTTTAGGCTACTTGGTTAGAGCCCCCTCTTCTGTTATTACAAGTGAAGATTCCATTACTAGTGTCCATATCCACGAGTTTCATATTGGTTAGGAAGTTCTGGAAGGGAACTCACTCCTCACCAAGTGTTCTAGTTCCCCCTTTTTTCTCTATGAGAGATTTTATCATGTTAAAATCTCCCCCTAGAATCGAGGGTAAAGCTAGGTATCTCTTCTTCATATCCTCGAGTGTGGTAAGGAGCCAAAGTTTGTCCTCTGTTAGTTGGGGACCGTAGACATTGGTGATCATATAAGACTGTGTGTCACCCATAGGTTGGATGATCAAAGAAAGGTGATGTCTGGATGCCTCTGCATCTTGTATACCAAATTTTTGAGGATACCATAGAGTGAGAATGCCACGAGCCAATTTGTTTGCCTCGACCTCAAGATATTCATATCTATTTAACCATTTGTTGTGTTTTTCTCTGATCTTCTCCACAGAGCATTTTGTTTCCTGTATGAACAATATTTCAGGTTTCTCCTCTCTCATCCTATTTCTTAGATTCCTCTATTTCCATCTGCTCCCTAGTCCTCTAATGTTCCAGGTTGTGATTGTCATTGAGGTGGGGTTTTGAACGAGTAACTGGACAGGTCTTTCATCCTTCCTGAATCAATAATGAGTTTGCCACATTCTAGTAGCAATTCTTTCTATCTCTTTCTTCCTCTCTTTTTTCCTGGGTTTTTCGCTAATTTTCCTACTATTAATCGTGGTGAGGAAACCCCTTTGTTTTTCTAATTGCCATGTCCTCTTTTTACTCCTACAACTGTTTGGTGTGACTTGCCAAGGAATATTTGTTGAACCTTGTCAACTTCCTCTTGTGGTGGGGAGTTAATACCCATGCTTCCTCCTTGTTCTCGAAACTTTTCTACGCCATGTTCTCCCTTTCCAAGATCTCTTGTAAGTCTTGGTCCTCTATACCACTTTCGCTTGGAGTCATTTCCTGGTTTTCTTCTATTTCCATGGTACTCAATGGGTCTGTTATGTGTTCATTTTATTCCTGTGTGAACTCCATACTTGTCTCTTTTCCTTTCCCTCTTTCCGTCTATTTCTCTATTTACATTTGATTTCCCTTATCTTCTTCTTGTTCTTCTAAGATCTCAAAACTATTGTGACTACTTGGTTTATTATCAATAGGGTTCTTTTGTGTTTTCCTTCCCCCTCCTTTACCTTTCCCTCCCACTTTAGTAAACCCATATGATCTTTCCCTTTGTTGGTGTTTTGGTATTCCTCCCTTTTGTTAAGAGGGAAATCTCTCAATAGGTGTCCATGCTCATGACATTTGCGACATCCGAAGGGGATGTGCTCATAGTCAACTGCCTAAACCCATTCCTCATCATAGACTTCAAGAATGACCTCATCTAGAAGAGCTCTAGAAAGGTCTATTTCCACACATATGCACGCATAGGAGGTATACTTTCCTCATAGGGTTGCTTTTGAAATCTTTAAAAAATGACCTAATTTATTGCCTATTTCTTTTAAAGACTCTGGCATCCAATAATCTAAGGTTAAGGAATAGAGTCTAATCCATAATGGTATCGATGTGAATGTTTCTCGCTCCGGCACAAAGTTCATCGTCCATGGGCACATATTGAGACCAGCTACCATATAGAAGTATGGTCCTCCTTCAAAAATCTTATCTCTATCCTCCATGTTCGTGAACACCACTGTAAAAAATCCTTTGGATCCAAGATGTATATTTAAGTCCCCTTTGCATTTCCAGTTGTATTTTATTCAAGTGTATAATGCTTTCTCTCTCACTCAGATTCCCATAAACTTGCATATGATTGCGTAGTTCGTCATATGATCCTTGTGCACTTGAAGAGGAGATCATTTAGTATAACCTATGGCTTAGTGTTGGTCTTGGGTTTGCAGGGCCCCATCCTCATTCTATTTCACCACTATCTTCCACTTTATCCTCCTCTCAGTCTTCCTCATGGGTCCCTTGCTTTGGAGGGGTTTTGCTGCCTTCCTCCTTCTCGGTTTCAGGAATTCTTGTCTTGTCCTCCAAGGAGTGTGGAGGCTTGCTTTTGTTTCGTGCTCTTCCTCTATTTGAAACCACATTATTGTAGGAGGGAGTGGAGCTCCCTCCTCCCTGCACTTCCATGCTTTCCTCCTAGCTCGTGTCTCCTTTGTTGTCAAATCCTAGAACCTCCTTCTCATTGATCACCTAGGTCTCTATCCTAATTTCATGTGTTCTTATTTTAAATACATGCTCTATTAATATTTAGTAAAATAGTTTTTATTTTAGTAGTTTGATTTATTGTTTATTTGGTATTCACATTCTATTATTAAATGGTGATATATTTTTAATGCAGAATTATATTTAGTTGTGAAATATAGAATTGTTTGTGGGATTTAGATATTTGAAATATTGACCTCATTCATTTACTGCAAGCTAGGAAAACACATCAAATAATTTTGTTGTTCCAAATACAAGTAAAGCTAATTGCATCTTAAATTTGGGAATTTTTTTTTTCTAAAATGCATATCAACACTTTTAAAATAAAAATAATTTATAATACCTTTCAAAATTAAAAACAACTTAACTAATCTTATTGAAATCATCATATATCCCATTTTAATTATGTCAAATTATATTACTATTACAGTTGTATGGTATCTATACAAAAAAAAAATTTAAATTATATTGTTTTAAAAATAAAAATTATATAAATTATTATAAAAAAATCATAAGTTTTTTTATATAATTATATTTGCATTAATATATTTTTATACTACATTTTCATGATATTTATGATAATAAAAAGAATACATTATTTTTTAAAAATAACAAGATCTTTGTTTTTAAAAATATATACTCTTTTCATATATTATTATTATGTTATACCACTATTTTTATTAAATAAAAAAATAAAAAAATATTAATTAAGATTTTCATACTATATATTAATATATATATATATATATATAATAATAATTAAAAAAAAAAACATTCTTATTAGTCCGTGCCATCTCGCAATGGCCAGGGACTATAGGAATAGAAAAGATGGTATTTAACATTAATTTCACCTTCTTACCATTACAAATGACAAGCGACTATTATGCATAACCAAACTTTTATTGAAAAATTAATTTGATAGTCTTATTTAGCCTCTTCCGGAGGCGGGAGGGGCTAAAACATAGGTTATATTCTTTTTTCGTTGGCATTTGGAATTTTTGCGTAACAGAGTAAACTAATGCTACACATTAGTTTAAAACATTAAGTGTTATACTGAAACTGAATTGAATTAATTCTAAGTTCATAAGCTTCACGACAAGGTCGGCAAGGTGAGAGACTTGGCATGTCCATCTGCGAAGGCTTGTGTCTAGTGCACTTGTCGCTTGCCACGTACCACCGCTTCAATCTAGGTGCCATTCCATAAACTGGAACATTTGCCCCTTTCATGAGATTGCATAGGAGAGTTTTCCATAAGCCAAAGTCCTTGAGTATTAGGAGTCCCTCAGTCTTCTGCATAATAATAGAGTCTAGTCCCTTGCTAATACTCTGATGAAGCGCTCCACCATTTGGCTGTACTCCTGTGGGCTGTTGGAGCAATTGAGGCCACCAGCGCATCTACTAAGACCTGCATTATGAAAGCATAAATGTCTAAAGTTAAACAGGTAAACCACCTATCCCTTAACTCATTGATGTAGAGACTTGAAGATGAAAGCATTTTGAAACAACAAATTGCTACCGCAATTCTTCTACTGTTGTGCAAAGAGCCCTGTCACAGAGATCAATATCAAGAATTAATGGATTCTGAATATTTATTCCCATCCAACAGGCTCAAGTAATTGATTAATTTGGTATAAACCTAAAAAATGCTACATAGAATTCAATTTTCAGAAAAAACTTATTATGCAGTCTTATGTATGGTGCAGTCTTCTATTTGATCAATATGATGTGATCCTATGATTGATCCAGTCCTATATTTTGAGTCATCGTATAAACATATCCTTTTTTGGAGTAGAGCACGTAACAAAATGAAACAATATAAAGCAGAAAATCAACTCAAAAAGGAACGTAGTCACTTGTCCGCATCGGGCAAGGATAAAGCAGAAAAAGAGCAGACGGCAATATGTATGCTGTGATGACTATTGGAATTTTTATGGTGATTTCAAACACAAAAGATCAGAGAACAACACTCTGATATAGTGGTGGAATTTTCTGCTAAATTCCACAACAAACAGACAACACAAAACTGCTTTGTTTTTACACAGAAAACTGAAAATTTCGTTTTCTGGACTTGGTGTTGCAGCAATAGGATTCTAGTGTTGCAGCAACGCTGATCGTGGTGTTGCAGCAACAGGAAAAATACTCTGTTTTTTTTAACACAGAAAAAGAACACAAAATTGTTTGCTGGAAACTGTGTTGCGGCAACACGATTTTGACGCTAAGTCACTTTAAGAAGTTGAGCGTCAAAATCACTTATAGACTTGCAGAGTAAAATCAAAGTGTTTTTGACATTTAGTGTAACAACAACAGAAAATCAGCAATACAGTAAACTTGTATTTATGAACTGTAAACAAAACTGATACAGTAAACTTAGCTGTTACAAGAGGAACGCTTCAGTTCCAGAAATCGATTTTCTATCTCAGAAAATCGCAGGTTCAGCACTGCTGTGCATTTACATAAGAGACACACTCTTGTTCTTCTAACCTTCACTCTTTTCTCTCAGAGTACAAAAACAGAACTGCTGTTCAGAAATTTCTTACACTCACACAGAAAACAGAACTGTTGTTCTTTTCTGCTTACGTTGCCTCTCTTGCACTTCCTTGCACTTGAAAACAGAACTACTGTGCGTTACATTTATAGGAAAAATAAAAATCTGTTTAAACAATAAACTAAGAAAAATATCTACTGATATTTATCTGCATATTTATTGCAAAGAGGCGGTGATGACTTTTCAGCAAATATAAGTCGGTTGTGTGCAAGGGATTTTATTTCTGAATTTAATGCTCAAAAATATCAGAAGACTTTGCGGCACCGAACAATCTGAAATAACTGTTGTAGATCAAATCTTTGTTCAACATTTATGTGATGAAGTTGGAATTAAATTCCAACACTCCCCCTTAATTTCAACTGCTGCATACCCAGGCATTTCCTGAAATGATCAAAACTTTTCTTTGGCAATGGTTTTGTCAAGATGTCAGCCAGCTGATCCTCTGTTCTGCAGTGCTGCAAAACAATTTCACCATTGTTAACCAATTCACGTATGAAGTGAAATTTGGTATCTATATGCTTTGTTCTTTTATGAAAAACAGATTTTAGACAAAGCTATTGCTGAGCTATTTTCACAGTAAATGGTTGTGCCATTTTCCTGTTCATGACACAAATCTCTGAGAACTCTTCTTAGCCACACTGCTTGGCATGCTGCTGCTGTTGCTACCACATGCTCTGCCTCTGCTGTAGACAAAGCCACAACTGGTTGCTTCTTGGAAGCCCATGAGATGGCTCCCGATCCCATATGAAACACATAT
>APFE030394040.1:0-17013 GCA_000404065.3 Pinus taeda
TATGTCGAGACAATATGGCAGAGGTTTAATATGCAGGATAGTAAACCGGTGAAGGTTCCTATTCCTGTAGGTGTGAGGTTATCTGCTGAACAGTGTCCCAAGACACAAGAAGAGGAAGAGGACATGTCCCGTGTTCCATATGCAAGTGCAGTCGGTAGCTTGATGTACGCCATGGTCTGTACTAGACCAGAATTGCACATGCAGTGGGAGTATTGAGCAGGTTTATGTCAAAACTAGGGAAGGAGCACTGGACAGCAGTGAAGCGGGTTTTTAGGTATTTGCGACTAGTGATTATGGTTTTTGCTACCAAGGAAGACCAGGATTGGACAGAGTGTTGGATATTCATGGCTTTGTTGATGCAGACTGGGCTGGAGATCTGGATCAGAGAAGATCTACAAGTGGGTATGTGTTTAACCTATTTGGAGGTGCAGTCAGTTGGATGAGTAAGAAACAATCTGTAGTGGCACTATCAACTACAGAGGCAGAATACATGGCAGCCACTCATGCAAGCAAGGAAGCAGTTTGGTTGCAGAGATTGTGTTCAAGTATGGGGTTAGTACAGGGAGCTATAAGGATAGACTGTGACAGCCAAAGTGCAATTTTCTTGGCAAAGAACCCTGCTTATCATTCAAAGACAAAGCACATTGATGTTCAGTATCACTTTGTGAGGGATATGATAGAAGACAAAAAGGTGTTGCTGGTAAAGGTGGACACTTTGAAGAATACTGCAGATGCATTGACAAAATCTGTGAGCTCTGAGAAGTTCTCTTGGTGTAGAGAAACAATGGGCGTTTCAGGGCTGGAAAAATGACAAAGCTCTCCTGTGGAAAGAAAACAACAAGTGGGAGATTGTTGGGTTGGGCGAACCTACCTATGGTTTTCGGTCCATGGTTTTGGACGCGATGGTTTTTCGGTCCATGGTATTAGATGCTTCGGCATGTATAAATATGTATTGTAACATTGAAAGGAATATAATGAAAAATCAAGCTGGTAGTCTCGGTCTTGAGATCCAGTGGGAAATCTCTGTGTATATGTGTTTTATGTGTTATGCTCTCGCATTTTTATTTTTCTGCGATTTAGAATTCGTATGCAGGTAATTTCTGTACGGGGTTAAAACCTACATTTCTGTGGGATCATATAGTATGCTTTTTGGTATTGACAGGTTGTATCTTCAATGGACCGAAGTGGATTGTTATGACAATGCCATTGAGTACTTAGATGACAATGGAGAACAAAGAGTCTTGCAAGGTAAGAAGAAGGAAACATCAGTTAGAACAATGACAACTATGCAGGAGAAGCGCAATCGTAGAAAAAGGTGTGTGTTATTTGCAATACATATTTCTAGTGACAAAGGTAAGGAAGTTAAGGATGCAGATGTCTTGAGTAGGTACCCAGCTCTACAACACTTTCAGGATGTGTTTCGACATATATATCAGACTTTTCTATTGAGTTGGTACCAGGGGAAGCACCAACATCAAAGTCACCTTACAGGATGAGCACACTAGAGTTGGTGGAGTTGAAGTTGCAGTTGAAGGAGATGTTTGACAAGGGATATATTAGGCCAACTGTGTCACCTTGGGGTGAAAAAATGTTGTTTGTGAAGAAGAATGATGGTACTCTTAGGTTAAGGTTATGCATTGATTACAGGTAATTGAACAAGGTGACCATCAAGAATGAGCATCCATTGTCGAGGATTTATGAATTGTTTGATCGGTTGAAGGGAGTAGTAATGTTTCCGAAGATTGATCTGATATCAAGATATCATCAGGTACACATTAAGGAAGAAGAAATCTACAAGACTACTTTCTGAACCAGGTATGGGAATTATGAGTTTGTTGTATTTCCATTTGGATTGACTAATGCTCCAGCTAATTTTATGTTCTTTATGAATAGTGTGTTGTGTCCTTATTTGGACAAATTTGTTATTTTATTCATCGATGATATATTGGTATATTCTAAAAATGAGGAAGAGCATGTCGAACACTTAGCAACAATATTGAGATTACTAAGAGAGCATAAATTGTATGCTAAGCTTAGAAAATGCAGTTTCTTTTGGATAGAGGTACACTACTTGGGGCATGTGGTTTCCAAGGAAGGCATAGTAGTGGATCTAGAGAAGATAAGGGTTGTCATGGAGTGGGCAGCTCCTAGGAACTTGGATGAGGTAAGATCATTCAGGGGGTTAGTAGGTTATTATAAGAGGTTCATAGGGAGATTCTTAGATACTATTTATCCTATTATGTCATTGAAAAGGAAAGGTAATAATTTTTAATGGATGGAGGAATGTGTGGCTAGTTTTGAGTAGTTAAAGAAATTATTGACATATAATCCAATTCTAAATATTGCATATCCAGACAAAGAGTTTGTGGTATGCACAAATGCTTGCAAGAGAGCACTTGGTGGATTCCTTATGCAAGAAGGATAGGTGGTATGATATGAATCAAGGAAACTAACTTAAGATGATCAAAATTATCTAACACATGATCTTGAGTTGGCAGTGATCATTCATGCATTGAAGATCTGACGATGCTATCTTCTTGGAAGTTGGTTTGTACTAACGAGTGATCACAGTTGATTGAGGTATATATTTGACCAACCGAATCTAAATGCTAGACAAGCTAGATGGTTGGCCATGATCAGTGAGTTTGACTTTGAGATCAGTTACATTAAAGGTAAAGAGAACGGGGTTAGAGATGCTCTTAGAAGGAGGATACAAGTGAATCATATAACAGCTATGATCTCTTATGGGAAATATTTATAGGATCGTATCTTGTAGGCAGGTCAGCAAGATGATAGGTACATGGAGCTTATGCACAAGTTACAACAGGGTATAGGTGATTAGGATGTGGACTATTGTATCACGGTAAGTGGTTTTGTCAGATTCAAAGACAATATATATGTGCCAGACAGTAGTCTGCTCAAGAAGAATATCTTGAGAGAGTTTCATGCAAAACCATATTCAAGTCACCCAGGATATCAAAAGATAGTAGTGAAGAATTTTTATTATTGGCTTAAACTGAAGAGGGAAGTGGTAGAGTTTGTGGCTAGGTTCTTGGACTGTCAGTAGGTGAAAGTAGAGTGTAAGCATGCAGGTGCATTACTTCAACCTATTCTGATTCCAAAGTGTAAATGGGAGCTCATTTACATGGACTTTATCACACGTTTGCTGAGGACATCTAGACAACATGATTCCATCATGGTTGTGGTGGATAAGTTGACAAAGGTAGTGCACTTCATTCCAGTGAAGTCTACATACTTAGATAATGATGTAGCGCAGGTCTTCATCAGATATGTAGTGAGGTTGCATGGTGTTTCGAAGAAGATTGTGTCAGACATGGATGCCAAGCTCACTTCTAGATTCAGGAAATAATTATTTGTAGGTGTGGGTACAAATTTGGCCTTCAATACAACTTATCATCCACAGACATATGGACAGATAGAGAGGGTCAACAAGATATTGGAGGACATGTTGAGGATGTATGTGATGCATTAGTAGTGGAGGTGGGAAGAGTATCTTCCACTAGTTGAGTTCACTTACAAAAATGTGTATCAAGAGTATCTCAGAATGAGTCCATTCGAGGCATTGTATGGACGAAGTTATAATACTCCCATTAGTTGGAGTGATCCAGTGAATAAAGTGATTATAGGGCCAGACGTGTTGACATAAATAGAATGGGAAATGCAGGTAATCAAGAAGAATCTAAAGGCATCACAGGACAAGAAGAAAAACTATGCATATCATAACAGGTTGTTTAAGGAGTTTCAGATTGGGGAACATGTGTATTTTCACATCAAGCCTGAGAAGAGCTCCTTAAGGATTGGATCATGTGCCAAGATGGCAACTCAGTATTGTGAACCTTTCAAGATTATTGAAAGGATTGGACCAGTAGCCTAACGAATTGCATTGCCTCCAATAGTGGAAGTCCATGATGTTTTCCATGTGTCATTGCTTAAGAAGTATGTTAAATATGTTGATCATGTGATTGACTGGTCTGTATTGTATGTGGAGCCAGAAGGATAATTCCAGCCCGAACCTCAGTGCATTTTGCAAACAAAGATGTTCATGCTCCGAACTGAGAATTTGAGCAGGTTAAAGTGCAATGGAAGCACTTTGGGCCTGATGAAGCTACATGGGAGATGGTTGATCAGATTTTGGCTATGTATCCTACTCTATTCACTGGTTTAGCGAATGTTTTTGGAATATGATTGGTGTGATGTTTTGGTAAATGTGTATATGTGTATATGGATGTAAATACCCCCATTAGATGTGTTATAAATCTCTAATAAGCAATATGGGTGTCATGTTGTTATCATTGTCATGTTAGTATGTTTCTCATGTTGGTTTGCATCTCAGCAGGATGATCATTGTAAATACTACAACAAGCTAACTTATAAAGCTCCACGGGCAGTATGTTTTGCTTTTCAGCAGTCTTGTTCATTGTAGGTGTCATTAAACACTGAGGATGATGTTCTCCCAAGGGGGAGGGTTCTGTAATAGCCCTGGTCAAAAATCTATGTAATATAGTTAATAAAGGAAAAATATTAACCAAGGTCATGGGACACATATTCCAAGTTGAACGTTGGGAAAAAGAATAGTGATGGGGATCACTTGTGGTAAATAAATGGCTATGGAAATTGAAAAAGGAAATGACAAAGGCTTTGGAAGGGAAAAGTGGCATTTATTGGCATTTATTTATAAAAATAATGGAAAATGCAGTAGCTTATGAAAATAATAAAATAATAAAACTACTTTTTCAACTCGTATTTTCAACTTATCTCCCTAATTTTTTACTCAAATTTCGAGCACGAGTACTCGTTGGATGCAAAATTTAATTCCTCATCCAAAGAGAATCCATGTTGCATACTTTCGACAGGCCCTGATACATGAAAAATGAGAAATACATTAAAACACATGATTGCAATAACATTTTTCATGTATTTCTCATTTTTGTGTAGCAGGGTCAATCGAAAGAATGCAACATGGGTGCTCCTTGGATCAGGAATCAAATTCTTCATCCAATGGGTATTGCTGCTTGAAATTTGAGTAAAAAATTAGGGAGATAAGCTGAAAATAAGAGTTGAAAAAATATTTTTTTCTTTTTTCCCCCTAAAATTTGATGATGTAATCTAATCTTATTTTATTATTTTCACTATTATTTTATAATTTCCTTAGGAGGTCCATTTTAGACCTCAAATTCCCCTAATGCAACTTTAAATATCATATAATGTTTTTACTTGACGCCTTCCCACTATTTTGGTTTGCAGTTATTTTTCCTAGCTTTGATCTTCCAAGGTTTGGGACAATTTTTAAAGGAAATCCTTGTTTCGTAACAAGCTCTACAATGGAAAGAAATATTTTCATAATCGAGCTATAGTAGAAGAGTTCAAGGTTCTGGTTGCCATAGAAGCCGAAAAATAGTTTGTAGACCAGCCTCTTCGACAGATACAGAGGAATGAGATGATACAATAGTAGAAGAGGTTTCCACCATCCGAAAATCTCTCATAGAGAAGGATGAGAAGTGGTCATCGAGGGTGAACCCTATCTTCTGCAATAGAGAAGCCCGACTCCACCATTAACACATTATTTTTTCACTCCTCATAAAATTTATGTTATGTGATGTAAAGTGTGTAAAATTTCTTTTTGTTTGTTTTGGGATTCATGTGCATCTACATCAGGCCCTACCCCGTCATAATTTTGGCCAATTGAATTTACTTCTTCCAATGTTTGAGATTCTCACGAGCCTCCATTACATAGGTCACATATCACTAAATAATGTTCAATCAATATGGCTAGCATGCCCGTTGCCCATATCATTGTTTTAATATTCTGTCAATAGGGCACATGTTCCATTACCAATGCCAATTCAACACCAATTATTTAAGAAAATGTTGACTAATTAGGGTGACCTATGTGCACCACTACGATTACATATTTTACTTAAACTTGTCACTATATTTCTTTCCCATGCCACTTGACCTTGGGATCCTATATTCTTAAACTGATCACTTTTCTTCAAAATGGCCCACACTTGAGTGCCAATATGTATTTATTTGTATTTTTCAATAGATTCAAAGTCCATCTTTTGGGTTAAGAGATAATTTTTTACATTGGATATCTCTATTGCATAGACTTCATTTGAGCCACGAAAATTCCATATAGTATACGTGGTACAAAAATAGAGAAACATCCTTCGTCACAAGTGACTATCCAACTTACTTCTAGTGATGGAGGATTGCATTGAACTTTTCATCATGTTGTTTCTGCAGTGCACATGCATCCATAATGTGCCACAACAAAGAATCAGTTGTCTCTAAAGAGATACACTATAGGAATATATAATAGGAGAATATGGTTTTTTGATCCAATATAAGAAACCCCCAGTTAGGTATGTATAGTGAATCGTACTTCTCTACACATTTTTAAAAACTCTCAACATTAAGTGGTTATGAAGAGACTTATGCTTTTGTGCTTTTAACTCTATGTGCAACGTGGATTGTTGTGTTTCTAGCAATATAAGGGTAGTTGGTGTTCCCTTGCATATTTGTTGAGTGAAAATGAACTTGGTTGATTGGAAATAAAGTGTTTGTTTTAAGCAAGCTAGTTTCATGGTGACATTTATAAGTATCAATAGTTACAAAACAATCCTAAGCTAACGCATGGGCCAAGATGACAACTAGTAAAAATGGATAGGTAGTTGTAAACCATCACAAACTAATGCATGAAGCAAGATTATAGCTACCAAGAACGGATGGGTGACCAAGTATGAAGCGGAAGTCATCCAATAAAAATTAGTTATCTTGCTTATGACCACTCACATCAAGACATACACTTTGCTTAGGGAAGATGGTTTACAATGTAATCAAGGAAGCTAGAAAGATACACATGGAAAGGTGGGTTGTAATTACTTGATGAAATGGATATTATTTCAACCTTACTTGTAGGCAAGAATGGTTTGGAGAAGATTATGGTGTGAGCATGTTCATACATGTAGAAATGTGAGATGAAGGAGAACTACATGAATATTATAAGAGCATAACGTTGTTATTGCTAGAATTTATGTACAATCACTTTGGTTTTAGAAATTGATTAGTTTGGAATGAGAGATTTTTCTAATACCTCCTATTCTAATCCATCCCATCCCCATATGTGTTTTATATCTCCATAAAGAACAAGGCCACTATAGTTGTCTTCTACGGCATTCAACATCATAAGCATAAACACTATTTTAAATCTATTGGAAAAATTATAATTATTTGGAAGTTTTTATGTTATTACTATAGTTGTATAGTATTAGATAGTTTTCCATGTAAACTACAATTATCATTATTTTTATTAATTTATTATTATATTCTAAATAATAATAAAAATAAAAATAAGAGAATAATAATTGATTTCATTATCATTATTATATTGTTATTTTAAGTATTATTATTACTTAATATAATAATTATCATTATTATATTTTGAGTATCATCATTACAAATCTTCATTGTTTTTATTAATTTATCATTATATTCTAAATTTTATAATTACTATTTTAAAATGAAAAAATATTAGATATTTGATATATTTATCTTATATCTACAAATCTGAAAGAATACTTTTCATTTATAAATAATAATAATAACAAAATTGGCTCATGTTAAATGGTAATTAAAATATTAGTTTAAGGAATTACGATTAAAAGATTGGTTTAAGATTTTAATAGCATTGTGAGTAAAAAGCTGTGAGAAATATGTGTATGTGTTTTTCAAAAAAAAGTTTAAATATGTTTTACTAGAATTATGATATTATCAATTAACTTATTTTTGTCCTACTTATTATTTGTAAAACACGAAAATGATTTGTAACTTCTACTTATTATACACGTAATGATTTATAACTTCTACTTATTATTTGCCTCAACCAATTAAATGGCCCTAGAGAAGAGAAGTCACATAAAAACAAAAAGTTGAGTTAATATCTATGACTCACTAAAGAGATTTATTGATTATATATGTAAAAATCCATTACTATTTTACAATAATTTGTTTTTATAATGCATATTGCAATTACGTTGAGCAGCCTTGCCACATTACTTATTCCAGTGTTTTTTATAACAAAAAATGGTAAATACAAATGAAAAAACCATAATAACATTCCCATGTAACAATGTAAAAGATTGTTGAAAATAGTAGAATCCAATAGTAGCAAGTTAGAAGTTTTTCAAAACCCACACCCACACCTTTAATTATGTCCATCAATTAAAAAAGTCCATGGTCTCTAAAACAGAATAGATTGACTCTTAAGGCACCCCTTACCCTTACCTTTTGAGTGTACCCCTGCCCCATGAGCAATGACCCCATCTAACGGTCTAGTTGCCAATTCCTTTGATTACCATTAACAAATTTAACAAAATTTACATAAAATTTAAAATAAAAACCCTAACCATTAAACAAATACCAAAAAAACAAATTGACACTGATCAATAGGTAGAGACGAAATGAAACTCCAGGGAGATTCCAGAACATAGAATTTTATAAATTTAATTAAAAAAATAAATATTATAATTATTTTTATGATAAATTTATACTTTATTTATAATTATTATCAAAATTAGCATAATCATATTAATAAATGTGATTGACATGTTATAAGACATCAATTTTCATCTATTATATATTTATCAACTTTTATAAATGATACCAACTATAAAAACATAAATTTATAAAAATTTAAAATTAAAATATAATTTTTTAAAATAAAATTATTAAAAACATCTTTAGTTTGAAATTCTGTCAACAACCTCCTCAATGTCAACAATCATAGAATAATAAAAGTAACAATCATAAAATAATAAAAATTCTAAAATGGAAACAGAAAGAGTATCATAGAAATCATATTACATCCATTTAAAAATTAATATTTTGGTAAATCTATTTGCCGCGACAAAAACCAATAACAATAACCTAGAACATAACATTAAAAATAAAAGTTAAATTCACATATCTTCTTTGACATCATTCCTTGTTGACGACATTTCTTCGAAGATTCCCCATTTTCTAAAAACGACTTAGGGTTTTCACCTCCTCCTGCAGGTTGGAGTTTCACTTCTTTAGACAGGCCTTCGGCGTAATTAAAAAAAAGATAATTGATGTGAAAAAACATCAAACTGCAACCATTCTGATTTCAGGATAAAGAGCCGAGTTAATTCCAGAAGGACACCCCATAATCGCTATCCACTAGATATCGATTATGGTGGGCTGAAATAAATAGATTCCAGAACATAGATAGATGTCGTGTTGGAGATGGGAAAGCTATTCTCCAATGGTTGTCCTCATCTACCCAAAAAGCAATGATTTAATTAAAATTGAAAAGCGTTCTTAAAAGACTGATTAATGAAAAAGCAATGATTTAATTAAAATTGAAAAGCGTTCTTAAAAGACTGATTAATGAAAAAGCAATGATTTAATTAAAATTCAAACGTGTTCTAGGATGATTCTAGAGGGAATTATGAATCCGTTGGTTGGAGGTCGGTGAAAGAAGCTCTGTATATATAAAATCTAACCCCGTTGCAACATTTACCTTCCTCCTCCTCCTTTCTATCATCTGCGCTGCACTGATATGTCTGTGTGATTGCTGGTTTGTTTCTGTTTGGATGGTCTGGGTGAGTCTGAGTCGGTGTAGGTATGTGTCTGAGTCGGAGTCTGAGTCTGGTTGAGTCTCAGTTAGTGCTGTCAATGCTTGATGGAGGAGGAGGTTGGAATAGATTACACGCACCTGGATCATATTTTTACAGGGAGACGCCTGGATCATTCTTGGAAGGTGCAAACATCTGTCAGAACAAAAAAAACTGTTCAATGGTTGTTGGGTGAGTGAGCTCTCTCAGCTTTTTTTTCCCATAGAGATAAATCAGATCTCAAATGAATGATCTCTCTGAACTTTCTTTTCATTCTAGCATTTCCTCTGATCTCTGTTTTGCGCTGGCTTTACTCATTATTTTGTTTTATTTCAACTCTTCAGCCATAAAATCCTAATTCATGGAAGAACAGAAGGAGATGGGCGTTGTTGTTGCGATTCTTCAAACCGTCCAGGGATGAAAACATGGAATCCAGGTATGCATTAATGGATTTGTCTCTCATGGATGCATTAAGTAGATGAACCCACATTTCTTTCACTCGCTGCTTTGTGGACTAGTTCAACACAACTATTATCTCTGTTTTTGGGGTTTAGTTCATTAGGATTAAAAAACCATTCAACTGGAATTTCCAGCATTGCTAGAATATAGGCTAAAACAAGAACCATTAATAGAATTTCAAAAACTACATAATTAAGTTACAACATGGAAAATCGTAAAACAGGGATAAACCCTTAACAATTCATGTCACATCAGTTCACAGAACCATTCCTTTCAAAATAATAAAACAAAGAAATAAAACCCTGGTCCATTGTCTTTCATGGCCTTTATGGATTAACGTTGGCCTGAGCAGTGGCATACAACCATTCTTTCGGGTAAGTGGTTTCCGAGACCCTACCTGTAATGCATAGATGTTGGTTTTAGAAAACTGTAGGCAATGCGGAAAAACGAACGACTCCATTAAAAATATTTAAGGGTTCCATCCTTACCTATGATGGAGAAGCTCCGGGTGGAAAGAAGCTGCGAGAATCTAGAAACCCTGTAACATTTGTTAAGTGGCTTATGGCAGACAAAACCAATCTAAAACCCACCGGTAGTTTGCTTTGGGCATTACCTTTAAGAAGGTGCGGATTTTCCAACCTCACTCCGAGGGTGTACATTCCAGTAGATCCATGAACTATCAGCTTACCAAGAACCAGAGAAGTATAAGAAATTGCCTCCTTGTATTGCTGCCTCCTTGTATTGCTGCCTCTGGCTCTCCCTCACTTCCTAGTAAGAGTAGGATTCCATTCTTGAGAGTTACGTCAGGGTTCTCCCTCGCTTTCTGGTAAGAGTAGGATTCTTGAGAGTTAAGTGAGGGTAGTATTTCCTTACACCTGCAACACAGCTGAAAACATATATAATAACAACTAATTAAACTCAACAAAACAATTCAATCGGAATTCCCCAATCGGCTCCATGCAATTGGTCTGCAACTTAGATATTTGATTTTTATTGTACAGAAATACCCTTAATAGCCCATACCCTTAGCCAAACGACAACTGTAACTTCCTCTACAGAGCATTTCCAGAAATGAAAGAAAAAATGGCCTAAGCCAAAATGCATCCACCTCTGTCAAAATCGCTCAGACAACCTAACCGATGAACAAAACAGTGGCCGGATCAGATCAAACACATGAACATTAAAATTCTGCTGTAGAGATGCAAGTCAACATACCCTAAAACGCAAATCTCACACCTCTGAGAAGAAGAATTCGCCCCAATAATTGTGTAGTGGAATAGTACTGGTGGATCTAAACGAGAAGTGGAATAGTAATTGACCAAAAAAACCATCAAACCCTACTGCACTACAGGTTGCTAGTTTGGATGTAATAGGCTTTCTATCTCCTTATAACCCTACAGCTACTTGGTCACTTAACTCTAAAATCCGTGCATGCAATTAACAGGTCAAATTCACACATTAACTCTGAAATCTGCAGATGTGATGAGATGAATTTACAAATCTTTATTGTATACTATTAATTAGTTGTTTGTGGGCTATAAAGGTTAGTCTGAATTTTTCTTGGAAATTTTGTTACTCTGTTCCAACCTTAATTTGTATTTCAGCCTTAATGTACATTTGGGTACCGACCCAAATCTTATGACACTTTAATGTGATGAAGTCGCTGATCAATTTTGATTTATCATTTCATCTCCCATTTCTTGTGTCCCTCTGAATCATGGCGGTACTAGGTGAACTTGCCCAGTTACTGGGATTCCTAATAGGAACGATTCTATTCATTTCCTTCATGGGAATGGACGTATGCATATGATTTTAAACGTAATTCAATGATCGCATCAGCCTAAAAATTTAAAACTCACCCCAGCAGCCCAAATATTTTGCGTAGAATATTTTGTAACAGGTTCTCACCAAATGGACACCCTTCAAAGTTACATTTCAGTACTTTTACATAAAGTACACGGGTCCATGGATATAAGTTGATGGTAAGATTTTTCCCATTAAAATAATGAGTCCTGGAAATTGAATTTCCCGGGCGTATCTTTAACATCCATGCATAAAATTAATAACAATCCTATATAGTATACTCAAAAGAATCTGCGTACAGGGTAAAGCTACTGAATTAGTGTATGAAATTTTGTTTGTGAGATAAGAGATTTATTTTTATTTGGTAATTTGACGGCTAAATTTACTAAGATATACCTATTTTTTTTGGTTTTGAACTTATACCTCGCAGAAAAAAACATACTATCAACTATTAAATCTAACTAAAGTATATAATTCTGATTATCTTATTATATATTAAAAATACCATCACACCAATTCAGATCAGACAAGTCACTAACAGCGATGTAACTTGTTTATGAATAACTTGGTGAGAATAACTTGGAAATTGGTTTGGTCTATTTGGCGCCCCAATTGATCGAGACTTGTATCTATATAAAGTAACTAGGCAATGATCCGTGCACATCCAAGATCCATATCTCTGACCCAAGAAATATGAACTACAGATGGTTTGAGAAACTTTTAAATCCTATACTTGGCAAGTGATTAAGAGTGAGCATCTTAATTATAACTAAGTTTATTTTCATAATTGTAATAGTCTGAGATGATCGTTGTCTGTCGGTATCTTGAAGTGCTTTGGTTTGCACTGGTTAACCACTTCCAGGAAATAGACTGGAGCAATTGACGGCACCGTCGAATTTAAGTATATATTAAAAAATATATTTAAAAATCATATTATACATTTTTCCACTTTAAAAAACTTTACTAAATATTACAGGTTTTTTTTTATTGACATTTTTTATACGGGTTATATTTTTACATATCCCAATATATCATATCATTTTTCAATCTATATGAAGTGGGACCGTAATTCGACGGCGCCGTCGGGTCACCGTGTCTTATCAATTTAAAAAGGTGATGGCAAAAAGTGGGGCACTTATATTCGACGGTGCCGTCAATTGCCCGTGGTCTTATCAATTTAGTACTTCATCGATGCACATCCAAGATCCATATCTCTGACCCTATCCATCTGGTTCATATTTTGTCTCTGTTTTTCACTCACTTATAATTCTATGCCTCCGCTTTCAGTCTTTTAATCTTGGATTATAGTCTTTAATTCCATGAGTATTTGTTGGTTTTTGTTGAGTCTTTGGAGCCCATGCCTCAAAATTTTCGATACAAATCTCCATATCTGAATGGCCAAGTGTAGCCTTTCAATGGTTCTCTGGAAATAAATCAAATCTGCTGAATCTTGGATTATAGTCTTTAATTTCATGAGTATTTGTTGGTTTTTGTTGAGTCTTTGGAGCCTATGCCTCAAAATTTTCGATACAAATCTCCATATCTGAATGGCCAAGTGTAGCCTTTCAATGGTTCTCTGGAAATAAATCAAATCTGCTGTGGAAATTGGTTTGGTCTATTTGGCATCTGGATAATGAAAAGCCCCAAATCTCACTTTTGATCGAGACTTGTATGGCTTTGCATAATAATATTGTATTAATGTTTTTCCCTTAATGTATTGTGTTTATGATACTATATATACCTTTTTATGAATTTTCTATATGAATCTTGTATTTTATTATATTACAAGTTGTTACAAGGGTTTGTATGCTAACAATATCATTTCAATGTTGTATATTGCAGAAAATTTATCAATACCAAGTTGGTCCCAGTGGAAGACATTATCTATTTTGTGTTTTATAATGTTGTAATTAGAACAATTTGTATATATTTTTTGTTTAGATAGGCCCATCAAAGAATTGACATGAACACAAACTATCATTAATAAAAAGAGTAGGCTTTATTTTTTGTGGAGGGGAATTCAACCCCTCCAAAAGGCTCTTAGGAAGGTTAAATTGTAATCCTCCTTTGAGTTGTGTTCCTTGTGCTCATGGTTTTCATGATCTTTAGTTTAGCGTTACTCCAATATGCACAAACACAAATATATTCCTTTATTATAACATAAATTATATTTTTTTGTTCACATAAACTATTTAACATTTTTTCGATGTTTTAAACATCTTCTCCACATACATATAAATGGCAAAATCACTCTTATTTACATAAATTATTTAACATTTTTTCAATGTTTTAAACATCTTTCTCACATAAACACAAATAGAAAAATCACTCTTATTCACATAAATTATATAACAATTATAACGTATATTTATATATACTTTTTAATTCCTACTACTTTTGTTTTTTTTGAGCTTTGATTTGAATTTTTCATTTGATTTTTATTTTTTATTTTTTTTTCATCATATTAATTAAATGATTTTTTATTAAAGTATGTTATTAGGATATTTTATATTATTTTTTTCTTCTTTTCTCTCATCATATTATATATTATATAATATTAATAATTTACATTCATCTATATATAATAATCTACATATTTATTATAATATATATATTAATTTTAATAATTACATTCATCTATATAATAACCATCTAATATTTATTTACAAATTGATATTTTTATAATATTCAAATTAAATATAAATGTTATTGTTAGAGTATGTTAAATATTTAAATATTTTATCATTTATTTGTATCAAATGTTTGTGTATTGGTTTTATTATTTATATATTATAAATATATTCTTGAATGCTTATATATATATATGAATACATTTGGGTTATAATGTAAGCTTTGGATTCTTTATTCTGTATGTACAAGAATGTATTATTTTAAGAAATGAAATAGTGTTTTTCTTAGCTGGATTTAGATAGTTAGATTTTTTTTTGTTGAGATTTTTATTTTGGTATGTCTTAATGAATAAGATATTTACTTGTGTGTATATTATTTACTTGTATTCTTTATTTGTATGAATCTATTCTTTGCTACATTTGTATGTGTCTAGTTTACTTGTATTTCTTTATATGTATATAGATGCATTCTTTCTATGTGTATGGATCTATTCTTTGCTACATTTGTATGTGTTGAGTTTACTTGTATTTCTTTGTATGTATATAGATGTATTATTTCTATGTGTATGGATCTATTCTTTGCTACATTTGTATGTGTTTTATTCGCTTGTGTTTTTTTTATTGGTAGGAATGTATTCTTTATGTGTGTATGAATCTATTCGTTGCTATATGTGTATGTGTCATGTTTACTTGTATTATTTGTATGTGTATGGATGTATTCTTTCTATGTGTATGGATCTATTTTTTGCTACATTTGTATGTGTCTAGTTTACTTGTATTTCTTTGTATGTATATAGATGTATTATTTCTATTTGTATGGATCTATTCTTTGCTACATGTGTATGTGTCATGTTTACTTGTATTATTTGTATGTGTATGGATCTATTCTTTGCTACATTTGTATGTGTCTAGTTTACTTGTATTTCTTTGTATGTATATAGATGTATTATTTCTATGTGTATAGATCTATTTTTTGCTACATTTGTATGTGTCTGGTTTACCTGTATTCTTTGTATGTGTATAGATGTATTCTTTATGTGTGTATGGATCTATTCTTTGCTACATTTGTATGTGTTTTATTCACTTGTGTTCTTTTTGTTGGTAGGAATGTATTCTTTATATGTGTATGAATCTATTTTTTGCTATATGTGTATGTGTCATGTTTACTTGTATTCTTTGTATGTGTATGGATGTATTCTTTATGTGTGTATTGATCTATACTTTGCTACATTTGTATGTGTCTTGCTTAATTGTATTTTTTGTATGTGTATAGATTTATTCTTTGTATGTGTATGGATGTATTTTTTATGTGTATAGATCTATTCTTTGCTACATTTGTATGTGTCTTGTTTACTTGTATTCTCTCTATGTGTAGGAATATATTCTTTTGTGTATATGGATCTATTATTTGCTACATTTGTATGTGTCTTGTTTACTTGTATTCTCTGTACGTGTAGGAATATATTCTTTGTGTGTGTGTGTGAATCTATTCTTTGCTATATTTGTATGTGATTTGTTTACTTGTATTTTTTTGTATGTGTATGGATCTATTCTTTGCTACATTTGTATGTGTCTTGTTTACTTGTATTCTTTGTATGTGTATGGATCTATTCTTTGCTACATTTGCATGTGTCTCATTTACTTGTATTCTTTGTATGTGTATGGGTGTATTCTTTATCTGTATGGATCTATTCTTCTTTGCTACATTTGTATGTGTCTTATTTAATTGTATTCTTTGTATGTGTATGAATGTATTCTTTGTGTATGAATCTATTCTTTTCTACATTTGTATGTGTTATTTTTAATTGTATTCTTTGTATGAATATTTATTTATTATATTTGTAAGTAATTTGTATGAATATAGCTTTTTTAAATATTTATTTATATGATTATAAATATGTTATCAATATTTTTATATATACATATATTATTTATAATATTAAATTCACAATACAATTATTTAAAATATTACTTGTAATACATTGGTGTGAAATATTTTATAATTTTATTTTCCTTATTATTATTAAATTATTATTGTTTTTTTTACCATTTTATTTCCTTTATTTATTTATCTATTTTTATTATTTTGTTTTTTATTTTTAATTTTTTTAATCAAAATTTTAAATCTTGATAATATTAATTTATCATTTTAAAATGAAAAATAATATACATGTTACAATATAATTAAAAAATGCCCACTAGGTACAACTCAATTAATAGTTTATAAAGTATTATGCAAACCATGAAACTCAAAGTTCAAATCTCTTACAAAGGAAAAAAATAACATAATATTTATAATAGCATCAATTTGTAATAACACATATTAATTAATTATTTAATACTAAAATCTTAATTACATGCACAAAATAATGTTAATTCTAATTCTAATAAATAATATGGAAGACATTAATCTAAATAATATGGAAGACATTAATCTAAACATTCGCTAATCATAATCATTG